>JAMYXO010008092.1:5000-11267 GCA_033310375.1 Conus canariensis
TGTCTTTTTCTCTCGCCGTCATCCCGTAGTTTACTAAATGCGTAATTACTTCCGCTAAAAGCAAGCGCATTAACCACAGCGCCACCAATCATCATTACGAGTGAAGCCATTTTTATAAATGTATTTTTTTAATTTTACATATTGATACTGTCTGGAATTATTCCTTGCTTAACTAGAAAATCTTTCGTAGCAAATGAAGCTGTAATAACAGCAATCAGCTTTGCTGAGTCTTCAAAGTCTAGTTTGCCAAGATCTGCTGGTTTTTATTTTTAACAGGCTTTTACCAAGCATTGTGTATCCTACACTTAGGCCTCCAATAACAGCAGAATGGTATACAAGGTTAGTAATAGTTTTTTCGGTGCTCATTTTTAAAAAATAAAATAATATTTATTCATTAATAAAACATGAACTGCGATGATTTACTTCCTGAACTTACAAATGATCAAGTTGATGACCAAGCTATTATGCGCCAAAAGGAAAGGCTGTATTCTTTGGCGGCGTGTGGAAAAACAAAACAGTACCTCGGAAATGAATTCAGCATAGAACAGATTCAACAGATGTCGACGCAAGACATTGTAAAGTATCACAACAGGTATGAAGCGCAACTGGGGTCAAGAATGGTAAAAAGTGTTGGGCAAACGGTTCTTAGTTTGTACACTAAACTAGTTAGTAGATTTGCTCCCATTGATTCTGAACAAGATTTTATGTATGATTTAACACAGGATCCCGTTTTAACAAAGTCATTAGAGTCTCTAGGATGTGATCTATATTACAGATTTGGAACATTGTTATCGCCATTAATCATGGGATTAATTACTTTTAATCATATAGATTTTGTTTCCCTTCAAAATGACCGAGCCAGAAAATCAGCAGAATCAGAAAACATTGATGGAGAAAGTGACCAGTAAAAAGCCTCCTCATCCTGGGCGTGTTGCAGCAGGAAAAAAATTAGCAGAGTGGAACAAACAAAAAAAATTAATGTTGCAATCACAGAATATAACTCATAATGAAAACATAACACCGCCAACGCCAACAGTTGTTTCAATGCCAGCTGTAAATACACAAGTTGATTCAAGACCTACAACACCAAAGTCGTCATGGAATATTGAATTTAAAACAGTTGCCATTTTTGGCGTCATTGCTGCTGGGGGTGGTTATTACGGTTATAAAATATATAAACAACGCCAGCAAAAACCAAAGCAGTCCAAAAAATCTCAGCCACTAAATACAGAAGCCGAACAAAAAAGCATGCCAGAACCGCCAACAACAAAAGATCATTTTGATCCATTTCAGATGGAATAATATTTCAAGAACTTAATAAATAATTATAAGTGACTTGAATAAGAACTTAATAACGACTTGATGACGACTTGATAAAACTTAAATAAGAACTTGATAAGAACTTAATGACGACTTGATAAAAACTTAATGACGACTTGATGACGACTTGTTAAGAACTTGAATAAGTACTTGAATAAGTACTTGAATAAGAACTTGTTAAGAACTTGATGATGACTTGTTAAGAACTTGATGTTGACTTGTTAAGAACTTAAATAAGAACTTGAATAAAAACTTGAATAAGAACTTGAATAAGAACGTGATGCCGACTTGAATAAGAACCTAGAACGACTTAATGACGATTTTTTTTCACAATTAATTGTTACATTCTTTTCCGGGGAGACAACTCCCTTCTGCCTTTATGTAGTATCTAGGTCAGACATGTCTGGCCCCGGCTTACTCAACTGCATAATTGCCGAGTCGAAGCGTCGCACTGTTTGCTGGTTCGTGTCGAGTTACACATAAGGGCGTCGGGCCGCCACGCGGCATTGTATAAATTTAGACTGCTAAATTCCCCACCGGCGTCGTTTAGTACAGGCGTTAGACGTCATTGTATAAATTTAGGCGGCTAAATTTCCAAACATATCAAAACATGTTTCTTACCTTCCCCCAATCACAAGACTAGATAGAATCAGCTGATTAGTAACAGTGACGACATTTCCGCCCAGCACTTGTGTTGTTAGCAACTGAACCTAGCTGTCTTGTCATTTGCGGGTGTGCAGTGCAGTCGTGTTTTCAGTTAGAAAGTGTTGTGTTATGTCGCAAGACAGTATCTCTTCTGAATTAGAGATAGAACTTCTTGAATCACAAACCGTTCATCAAGAATTGCTAGATTACTCAAGACAAAAATGGGAAGATTGGTTGAGACAACATATTAGAATCTCACCTTCCTATTCCCGTAAACTGAGGGTGATATCTCGATTGCTGAGACCGTTCACGCGTGAACGGTACTATTTTTAGAATCCTATCTGTCGGAGCTGGCTTGTCTGGAAGACCTACCGTTCACGCGTGAACGGTACTATTTTTAGAATCCTAGAATTCTTGAGAATTTCGGAGCTGGCTGTTTTCTGGAAACGTATGAAAAGGTTTTCTACTGTTGGACTACCTTTCATTGAAGTCTACTCCATGCTTTGTCACGTCCTATTCAACAGGCTGCCTATTCAGGCGGCCGCCGGGTGTACTTTATACAATTGTCTTGTTTGTTGAATCAAGCTTTTAATAAGTGCACTTGGTAGCTGCTTAGAATAATCTTCAACAACGTGCCACGATTCTACGCTTGTGTGAACACACATCCCACCCCTTTTCAGACACTCCCTATTCAGATAGCTTTCAATAGCCAGTCATTCCTCACAATAGAATGAAATCCCAACTTGGTTGACAAATAGCCCTCCTAAGAATAAAGGCATGGTTAACCAAGTCCCCATTGTTTTGTTTGTTTACTTCTTAACGGTCCAGTGACAGAGAACTATAAAACAGATAATCCTACACATTATGTATGTTTGTAAAGTGTTTACTATTAGAGAACTATAAAATAGGCATTCTGGGTAAGCCGGCGGAGCAACAGCGAAACCGGCTTCAGCCGGTTGGAGCTGGCGGAGGTGGGTGAGCCAGAATGCCTATTTTATAGTTCTCTACCTTAGCTTGTACAATGCAGATGACTAGTGGTCAGTGCCACTGACCACTGGTCATTATGACGTAAATCGGAGATTTTAACTATTTAACAGCTAATTAGTGTTTCCCGAGTGCTTGTGTACCTTGTACAATGTAGACTACTTGTGGTCAGTGCCACTGACTACTGGTTATTATGACGTAAATCGGAGATTTTAACTATTTCACAGCTAATTATAGTCTCCCGAGTACCTGTGTACCTTGTACAATGCAGACGACTGGTGATCAGTGCCACTGACCACTGGTCACTATGACGTAAATCAGATATTTCGACTATTTTACAGTTAATCAGTGTCTCATGAGTGTTTGTATACCTTGTGCAATGCAGACATCCAGTGGTCAGTGTCACTGACCATTGGTCACTTTAATGTATATCAGAGATTTTTACTATTTTTACAGCTAATTAGTGTCTCCTGAGTGCCTGTGTACCTTGTACAATGTAGATGACTAGGGGGGGGGGGGTCAGTTCCAACTAGGGGGGTAAGTTCCAGCTAGTCCTGGAATGACCCCGGGGGTAAAAGCAGGCTAGCCCAGACTTACCCTGGGGTAAGTTCCAGAGGGGGGGTAAGAATCGGCTGTTACACAGGTCCTCCATGTCTTTATGTCTACCAAACAGCATGGCCTCTGACAGTGTAGGTACAGACCGGTCCTTCATGTCTTTATGTCTACCAAACAGCATGGCCTCTGACAGTGTAGGTAGAGACCGGTCCTCCATGTCTTTATGTCTACCAAACAGCATGGCCTCTGACAGTGTAGGTACAGACCGGTCCTCCATGTCTTTATGTCTACCAAACAGCATGGCCTCTGACAGTGTAGGTACAGACCGGTCCTTCATGTCTTTATGTCTACCAAACAGCATGGCCTCTGACAGTGTAGGTACAGACCGGTCCTTCATGTCTTTATGTCTACCAAACAGCATGGCCTCTGACAGTGTAGGTACAGACCGGTCCTCCATGTCTTTATGTCTACCAAACAGCATGGCCTCTGACAGTGTAGGTAGAGACCGGTCCTCCATGTCTTTATGTCTACCAAACAGCATGGCCTCTGACAGTGTAGGTACAGACCGGTCCTTCATGTCTTTATGTCTACCAAACAGCATGGCCTCTGACAGTGCAGGAGACAGCAGACGCTCATACAATCCAATGTTGTGCAAAGAACACCCTCTGGCCGCCTCTGTCTTTATGTGGCGGTCAGTTAGGTCAACGTTCAATGTCGACGTGTTGTGTGTGTGTGTGTGTGTGTGTGTGTGTGTGTGTGTGTGTGTGTGTGTGTGTGTGTGTTTACATATATATATATATATATATATATATATATATATATATATATATATTATATATACCGAAGAATTGTTAGCCTGCACTTGTTTTCCCCCACTACTTAATTGTTCAGCATTATATATATATATATATATATATATATATATATATATTGTGTGTGTGTGTGTGTGTGTGTGTGTGTGTGTGTGTGTGTAGGTATAGACATAGATGTGGATATAGACAGATACATAGATATATAGACATGTAGATAGATAGACATACAGATAGATGAATAATATATCAGTTATATATAATATATATATATATATATATATATATATATATATATATATATATATCAATGTAGTTGCACAGCCTAAAACGATTCTAAAAGTGCTCAACCCCTTGGGGAGCAACATTTGTTAAAATAAGTGTTAAAAAGGAATATTAAAATACTCTACAAATTTGTTTCAAGCTGGGTGGCTATCTTCAGGATGATATTTGGGTTGCCCACCGCCGGTGTTATATAGCGTGTGGGGCCCGATTGCAGCTATTTTCACGTGTGGGTTGGTTGCACGTGTTTTTTTTTTTTAAGGTTTTCAGGTTGTTGTTTGGGGTGTGTTCACTAACAACGATTTCCATTTGTGCCTGCAGTTGTTTACTATTTCTGTTTTAGTGTTTAAAGTTGCTAAGTGTGGTTTACATAGTATCAGCCATTTTTCAGTTAAACATAGGTTGCATCTTTTTGAAATGTTGCTGTATGGTGATGCCCTTTTTATGATTTTCCAGGATATATTGTAGTTTATTTTTGCGTCTTTAAGTTTCCAAATGTGTTTGCTCAATTCTGTTTGGTTTTTGTATTTTTCTTTATTAAATGACTGTTTGTGGTTTGCATATCTGGTTTTGAAGTGGTTTTCAGTAATCCCTATGTATGTTTCTTTTTCATTTTCTGATGTCACAGTGGCTTGGTATACGATATTCTTATAAAGGCATTTGTTGCTTAGGGGGCACTGCTCTTTTTTGATGCAATTGCAAGATTTCCTTTCTTCACCCTTCTTTGCTGTGTTGATTTTCGTTTTGTTGGATGCATCAATTAGGTTTTTGAGGTTGGGCATACATGAGTATGATAGTTTGACGGTGTTTTTGTTGAATATTTTTGACAGTTTGTGTTCTTTTGGGAATGAAGTTGTTAAGATTTTAAAGAATTCTTTCCCTATGTTTGTTTTGAGTTTCCCGTCGTATGGAGGGTTGAACCATATGATTTTTCTTTTCCTGTTTTTCTTACTTTTATTTGTGTTGTTATCTGGGTTGTATTGTAGTTTATAATTGTACCCACTTTTTTGCAGTGCTTCTTGGTATTCTACTGCTGCGTTGTTGAATACTCTTTCATTGCATGACAGATTTGATAGTCTCTTGTTTATTCCGTTGGGTATGGTCTTTAGTACAGATGGTGGATGGTTACTTTTGATGTTTACATAGATAGGTGTGTCATTAGGTTTCTTGTATGGTTTATATATGTGGTTGTTTAGGTCAAGTGTTATGTCTAAGTAGTTCACTACCTTTTTGTTTGCTTCAATGGTGATTTTTAAGTTGTGGTTTTGAAAGATTTTGCATAGTTCTTTTTTCTTGTTTTCGATGGATCTTGGGTTGTTGGTTAGTGCAGCAAGGCCGTCGTCTCTGTATAGTCCAACTTGTTTTCCGAGTTGTTTCTTGATGTTGGATAGCATGAATAGTCCGACCAGTTCACATGTTTCTGCACCATCATATGATCCCATGGTTACGTCAAATGTTGAGTTTCTATTCGTTTTCTTGATCCAAGTTACATTTTTGCTGTGCAGTAGCGTTTTCTTGGTGTGGAGGATGATTTCCATTTCTGACCCTGTTATGTCTGTGTGGTTATTAGCAAATTTCAGAGCTTTGGTGAGTAGTTCCTCATCTATGGATGGGTAGAAGTCTACTATGTCGAATGTAATGAATACTGTATTTCTTTGTTTGTTGAGGTTTT
>JAMYXO010000807.1:0-17500 GCA_033310375.1 Conus canariensis
GGTGTCTCCATGCCATTCAGTCAGCGTCAGTCGGAGTCACCATGCCATTCAGTCGATGTCACCATGCCATCCAGTCGGTGTCACCATGCCATTCAGTCGGTGTCACCATGCCATTCAGTCGTGTCACCATGCCATTCAGTCGGTGTCACCATGCCATCCAGTCAGTGTCACCATGATATCCAGTCGGTGTCACCATGCCATTCAATCGGTGTCACCATGCCATTCAGACCGTGTTTCAATGCCATTCAGTCTCTGTCATCATGCCATTCAGTCAGTGTCACCATGCCCTTCAGTCGGTGTCACCATGCCATTCAGTCGGTGTCACCATGCCATTCAGTCGGTGTCACCATGCCTTTCAGTCGGTGTCACCATGCCATTCAGACTCTGTCACCATGCCATTCAGTCGGTGTCTCGATGTCGTTCAGTCTGTGTCACAATGACATTCAGTGGGTTCACCATGCCATTCAGTCTGTGTCACCATGCCATTCAGTCTGTGTCACCATGCCATCCAGTCAGTGTCACCATGCCATTCAGTCGGTGTCACCATGCCATTCAGTCGGTGTCACCATGCCATTCAGTCGGTGTCACCATGCCATCCAGTCAGTGTCACTATGCCATCCAGTCGGTGTCACCAAGCCATTCAGTCGGTGTCACCATGCCATTCAGTCGGTGTCACCATGCCATTCAGTCGGTGTCACCATGCCATTCAGACGGTGTCACCATGACATTCAGTCGGTGTCACCATGCCATTCAGATGGTGTCACCATGCCATTCAGACGTTGTCACCATACCATTCAGTCGGTGTCACCATGCCATTCAGATGGTGTCATCATGCCATTCAGATGGTGTCAACATGCCATTCAGTCGGTGTCACCATGCCATTCAGTCGTTGTCTCCATGCCATTCAGTCAGTGTCACCATACCATTCAGTCGGTGTCACCATGCCATTCAGTCGGTGTCTCCATGCCATTCAGTCGGTGTCACCATACCATTCAGTCGGTGTCACCATGCCATTCAGTGGGTTCACCATACCATTCAGACTCTGTCACCATGCCATTCAGTCTGTGTCACCATACCATCCAGTCGGTGTCACCATGCCATTCAGACTGTGTCACCATACCATTCAGTCGGTGTCACCATGCCATTCAGATGGTGTCATCATGCCATTGAGATGGTGTCAACATGCCATTCAGTCGGTGTCACCATGCCATTCAGTCGGTGTCACCATACCATTCAGTCGGTGTCACCATGCCATTCAGTTGGTGTCTCCATGCCATTCAGTCGGTGTCACCATGCCATTCAGTCGGTGTCACCATGCCATTCAGTGGGTTCACCATACCATTCAGACTCTGTCACCATGCCATTCAGTCTGTGTCACCATACCATCCAGTCGGTGTCACCATGCCATTCAGACTGTGTCACCATGCCATTCAGTCGGTGTCACCATGCCATCCAGTCGGTGTCACCATGCCATTCAGTCGGTGTCACCATGCCATTCAGTCGGTGTCACCATACCATTGTGTCACCACAAACGTAACATATCTATCCCCTACACGGATCAAAAACCAAAAGTTAATGATGATGTCAGAGACCTCTGGCAGGAGGACTGGAATACACAGACAGCTAACAAACTCGTTCAGATCCGTCCAAACCTAAACGAGTTCCTGTTATCCACGTCTGGTGGTCACAAAGAGGAAACGGAAGAAGCTCCGTGGTGCATTCCATGTCATGTGCCACTCACAATGAAACATATTCTTTTAGAGTGTTGGGACTTGCATTACAGCAGATTCAATGAAAACCTTGTTCAGAGATGTTCCACCTGATGCGATCTTTGAATTCTTGAAAGAGATTAACATTTTTCATCGGATCTGAGGTTTTATAGTGGAAAGATTTTTAACAAGGTTTCGGGTGGGCTTTTAGACGATGTATTTTAAAGAGTTGTGTGAATGAATGACTTGTGAGTTGATTTTAACGTGGTGCAGCACTGATATGGCCCTTTGCGGTCGGCTGGGCTATAAGCAACATTACCTTACCTTTCCAGTCGGTGTCACCATGCTGTTCAGACGGTGTCACCATACCATTCAGTCGGTGTCACCATGCCATTCAGACGCGAATCATGATCACTGTACAGGTACATGTAAGACGTGCTCCAGCGCTGGAAATCAACAAGGAGTAGTCAATGTCAAGTCGTCATGAGACGACCCACCGGAGGAAGGTGTTCAATGGCACCTGTTCTGATCCAACATACGCAGGACACCACCTACAAAGTCCCGTGCTGACGACAATAATTGCTTGATCGCGGAGCCGTCGTGAGTGAGCTCTCCCTCCGGAGGGCACTATCACATCCGTCCAACGACAGCCCCCATGGACTCGCCGATACCAGTGACTCCGACGAAATCATACTAAGGCCCTGGGCGCGGATAGACAATCGAAACTTACGTTACCATGAGAGCAGGGCATGAAGGGCCACAGAATTCGAGACTTTTTTCTCTTTTTTTTTTTTAACTGATCGATGAGGATGGGGATGATAAAGATGATGCTACGGATTTCCATTCCGGTCTGAGACTGCATGGCAGGGCTGTACCCTACGCTTTCTTTCATTTTCCATTCCGGTCTGAGACTGCATGGTAGGGCTGTACCCTACACTTTCTTTCATATTTCCCGGTGTCAAACAGGCCCGAAAGAGAACTATAAAATCTTCGTTCTAGCTCAACCGCCCTCAACCAGTTTCGGGCGGTTGCCCTAGAACGAAGATTTTATAGTTCTCTGCTAAGTAAGACTTAAAAAAAATGTTACAAGCATACATAATGTGTAGGATTATCTGTTTTTAACACTAATTTAGAAAACTTTTGAGACTTAAGTTTTTGCTTAATCCTTCGTTTTTCTTGGGAATTTTCAATAACATCGTTTTCTTTCATACATTCATCAAATGCGTCTCTATCTTTCATGTGGAATAAAACCACTGTCTTTAATTGCTCTCTAAAGTCTTTTAAAACTGAGTTATATTTTTGACATAAAATCCACACACTTATCCCAGCATGTCTTCCACTGAAAGCTAGTTTTGATAAAGTATTTCTTTTCTAACTATGTCTCTTTCTGCCGAACAGTCATCTATAATAAATAGTGTCTGCGTTCCTTCAAACTGTCTATAAAAGTGTTCTAAACACTCACTCAGTTTTATTGCTGGGATCAACTAAATAGATTTCATCATCTGTCCATATAAACCTTCTGTCGTGATATGCTTTGTTCCACTTTAATGTTGGACAGAAAATTACAATATGATCAAAATTATAACTATAAACTGTTTGTAATAGGTCGAGGACAAATATTGTTTTTCCACAACCAGTCTGTCCACAAATCAATGAACAATGAGGGGTTTTTGTCATAAAGTTTAACTGCTCCATAGTTTTAAAACATAATTTAATCTAATCCAGTTATTGTTTTTATCATACTCTCTGTCAAAACTTGTTCAGTATAATAAAACCCTATAATGCCCAAATGTGTAAGATTAATCCAGTTCAGTTCTGTAAGATCGTTTCTATTTAGACTAATATCAATTTTGTTGCTTGTTGTTATGACCTTAATATCCTCGCCATTGTAAAGAACAACGACAGTAACTTTAAGTTTGTCAACGTCTAAGTTTTGCCAGCTAATAAGAATTCCTTTCATAAGATTGTCACTGACGCCCAGAGCTCCATTTCTCGCCTCATCTTTTAAGACAGAAATTTTAAATATCATTGTGAACGTGTCTCCTAATTTCATGCGTGGAATGAACTGTAATTTTGTTGTAGCTTCCTTTAAAACTGATTCTCTTCTGTGGAGGACGTACTGTTTATACTCAAACGGCTTTATTTCGATCTCTTTCCGACTGTTGTCCTCTGGCATAAGACTTACATGTAAAGGGCCAGAGTTCAATGCTTTTCTGAAACTTTTTTGACGGTCAAAAAATGTAAATGGGCTTAAGAATTCAAATTTTATGTCCCATTCTAAATATGGTTCTAAGTGCCATTTGTTGTCAGTTTTTCGAACTATTTTATATTCATACTGACCCGCATTATTTGCTTCTACATTGCGTAGTTGTTCTAGTTTAGGAAACCTTTTGCTGTCGCTAACCTCTTTGCGTTTATAATAACCATCTTTAGTGTACTCAAAACCATACAAAGTGCCTATCTCACCGTTTTGTTCAAAGTCCTCAACGTCTGCAAGGTCTTTTAATTCTAAAGTTACACACCTCTCAGGCGCTAATGTAACTCCCGATTCTTCTGGCCCACGAGACATTATTTTTTAGTACACCTTATTATTTTATTTCTAAAACAATGTGCAGGTTATCACATTTCACGACTTTCCCTGTTTTATCTGTGATCTTTATATTAAATGATCTGACCCTCCCACAAGCTAATTTTTTAAACTGTAAATTAGGGAATTGTATAATTTCATAATCGCAATATGCAGCTTTCCCTGATGGAAGAGCTCTTAAAACAGTTGAGGGCCTTCCATCATATAAGTTTTCATCAGTGCTCAGCTCGTCCAAATGAACATAGAGTAATGAATGTAATGCAAGATCGAGCGGATTTTCCCCCTCATAAGTAGCTTCGCTTTGTGTAACTCTAAAACTATGAAAGACTTCAATGCTAGTTGCAAAGCCTAACATTTTAGCTAGCTCTACATCAAAAAGGTAATGGTCTACTTCTCCTTCAGGTTTGAATGTCAACATTGTTTTTAGATTTGCATTGTTAAGTTTGAGAGTAATGTTGAAGTTACTCATTGCTTCTTTTAGCGAGCAAAACCCGTAATAACCATCAGGTATGGTTAACTGGCTAACTAAGTTTCCTCTATTGTCAAATTTTTGAATTATATTATTCTTCTTGGATTCACTTATATTAAACCATACGACTTTGTAAAAAATTTCATGGAGTGCGACCCTTTGGGTTCCGCAGTTATTATCAATAGCATATTCTAAAAACGAAGGACTGTCTTGAGTTGTTATTGTTACAAACATTTTTAAAACAAATTTAAAAATGAGTGCATTCAAATATACTAATGCAAAATATTCTGTCGGGCCGCACTACAATCTTAAAAATATAACAACTGACACCCTTGACATTTCTGTGACTCAGTCTGACGCCTTTCAAGTAAAGGTTAGTACTCCATTGGATCGTTATCTTAACCCTCCTATTAAAAAAGACTACATCGCGAAAGTGTGGTTCAGTCATCCGATGCAGTTTTATCAGAACCAGTTAAACTTTGCTGTGTTTTGTGCATCAACTGGGTGTGGAGTGTCGTATGCTGATCATTTAAATCATCCTGATCCTTTGGTGAGGTCAGTGTATAGATTTCATTTTTATTACACCTTCAGACGTATTTTGTCTGAACTGCAAGCGCCATTACCAAATGACAAAACGTTTAAATCCATTCAGCAACAGAATAGATTACAAGGCTTTTGAAAGGATCTGTAACGAATTTGATATTGACCCAAAGACAGACTTTAGACAAAAGTTGGATCTTAATCATGGTTTAGGCACTCTTTATTATTGGGGCGTGCATAGAAAGTATAACTATGATTGGAATCCTCCTTACACATCTTTCTCTTCAGGCACAACTGTTCACCTCGGGTCCATAGAGCAAGAGCATAAAACAGCATGGACAACATTTATTTTGGATACTTCTAAGGGCCTAACAAAAGCAGGAATAGAACGAATAAACGACTCTATTCGTACTTATGTTTGGTGTTTGCTAGGTTCGCAAGCACAAACGAGATCAAACATAATTGATCCTTCTACTGGCTTTGATGCACAAAAACAGTATTTAGCAAATTTAGAGGATTCTATTAATTCTGCAATTGATTTGCCTTCAAGTATTAAAAGGTACCAAAATGTTTTGCAATACGCAAGATCGAAAGTAGGCTTTGCTGTCGGCACTGGTTTATACATGCTGCCTTCTGACCTCAGACTTCAGATAGGAACAATAATAAACTATAATAATGAAATCCTTGTGGCTGGCAATGAAGAGAAGGTCGGAAAAAACGACATAAATTCTAAGCCAGCAATAGCAATAAAAAAAGAAGCCCCACCAATCCCCAAACCCCCCTCAAAACCCCATCCAATCTGTGTGGTCCCAAGAAATAATGACCATGAATATGAAAAGACAGCACTTGTTATTGGATTAACTGCCCTAGGATTACTTGGTCTTTATCTTACTATAAAGTAACCCAACTATTAAGACAACTAATGTCCATAAGTGCTCAGCCATAAAGCCAACTACTTTACTTGCGGCAGACAAAAGCCAGCTAACGATCCCCCCTATTATACCAGGCAAAGAATCTATTGCCTTACTGGCTAATTTTTTAATAAACTTGCAAGATGATCAAGTTGTTTTTTTACCCATGATTTATCTGATGGTGGTCCTGGTGGCACTGCTCCCCACCATTACCTGTAATAGCCATCACCAGTGTACTTATTGCAAATCCTAAGGCTGTTATAACACTTGCTAATGTGACACCTTGCTCTCTAAACAGTGTTCTTATCGTTCTGCTAACGTTGTGTCTTCATATAAAATTCTTTGGATAGTTTCTCTTATTCTGCTCACTTGAGTTCGTAATTGTTCTCGGTTATTAGACAACACTTCTAGTCTTGCTGATCTCTCTTGTTCAAGATCTTTTAGTCTTTGTGTTATTCTTTCTTTAACACCAGGTCCTAAGTTGGAGTCGTCAGCCTCAACTAGTTTTTCTTTTTCTCTTTTTATATGCTCATCTAGTTCACCCAGTTTTGCTAAATTGTTTGTTAATTCGCCTCTGATGCTTCTTAAAGCATGATCAAGGGCCACTATTTCTCGCATAGGCAGCGGTGGATCGTGGATAGTTTTTAATGCTTCTGAAAAACTGGTTTCTGCTTGTATTATTTCGTCTGCTGTTGGGCTTAAATCTTTAAGTTCCATGTTTTGTATTTCTGTTGGGAGTTCTTGTAGTGTGTTTTGAAGTTTAGCAACTGCTTCCCTATCTTATTTTGGTTTAGTAATGCCAAGGCGACTTTGATCGCTCACACTGAGCCTTTGTCTAATTGTACTCTTTTTTAAAAACTTTGATGAGTCTGGTTTAGTTGTAAGCTGAACAAGTTGTCCTTCGTCGTTTCTCACAAACAAATGGTCATCTTTTGTTTCAAAATCATTAGGGTCTATAAATTCGGGAGGTTCTTGGCCTAAACTTTGATAAAATGATTTGACCTTACTTTCTGTTAATTCACGCCGCAATGATTGTAATGGATGTGTCAAAGGAGTCATTTCACTCATGTCGTCTCCAGGATCAAAAACATCATAATCTTCCATGTTTTAAAAATAATTAACTTTTTATTTTTGTTTTATAAAAAAATGTCACAAGCATATGGCTCAATTCTTGACCCGCATAGAAGACTGAAAGAGCCCTTTGGCGTGAAGGGAAATAAACAGAATATTATTGTTCCAAATAATCCATCTACTATTGATTCAGATCAAATTCTTACTGTCAAATTTCCAGACCTAGGAGCAGATGAAATGATTGTACCAGGCTCTGCACGACTTACTTTCAAAATAGAACTCGAATCAGCAACAGACGCAAACAGGACAGTAGTTCAGAATCTGGGGCGGGCAATCGTTAAGAAAATTTCTATAAAACTTGAGGGGCAAGAAATATTTTCTTTACACAATGCAGACATATTTTTAATCTATTGTGATCTATGGCTAACCGCGAATGAAAGGGCTGACCTCGCGTTTCAAGGAATCGAAAATAACGAAGCACTAAAACACAGAATAGGCGCCGAAGATGCTAAAGCCGGCAACAAGTATGAAGCTGTAAGTTTTGCTTATGGAAATCGCTTTTCCATACCCTTAGATTTTGAGTTGTTAAAAGCGCATGCGCCATACTTTCAAGGAGCATTAAAAGACAGATTGTCATATGAACTAACTTTTAATGAATACAAACGTGTCATTAAATCTTCAGACACTAATTCCAAGTACAGCATTTTCGACATCTCGTTAGAGTTTGACATTGTTAGCAACCCTAACTTAGCAAGGCTGATTGAGCAACAATATCAGTCAAAATTAGCAATATATTACGAAAGAGTGATTCATCATACTAAATATCCTAAAAGCAGGGCAGACACTATATGGAACTTTAGTTTTAGTGCCACAGCAAGATCCCTTAAAGGTATTTTATTGCTGTGTGAAGATGAAGAACCATTCAAAAGACAAAGTGAAAAATTTATTAATCCTAAAATAACGAAAGTACAATGTTCAATTGAGGGTAGTCCTAACCAAGTCTACGGTAGTGGGCTTAAACCTTATCATCATTTTGATGAAATAAGAAAATTGTTTGGAGGCGGGAGGTCTAGAAGTCCAACAGTAGACCTTATGTCTAAAGATCTACACCTTCACAGTGTTAGACTTGATGAATATTTAACAACGAAATACGGTTTATGGATTGACCTAAGGTCAACAGAGGATAATCAGTTGCATGGGAGTGGGAGAACAGTTAAAGACGTAATAAACATTCAAATTGATAAAGAAAAAGAGAGTGATAAACCACTTAATGTACATTTGTTTTTAATATATGATGCGCAGCTGAATATTCAAGACAACAGATTAAAAGATATACAATACTAAATTATTTTTATTTTTAAAAAAAAGCATGTCTGTTCAGGTTTATCCAAAAGTGCCCAAAGAAGAGATAGTAGGCAACTCTGTTGCTGTAGACATAAAAACTTTCAGATTAACAAACATAACACAAATGCAAACCCAACTAGAGCAGGACCTTTCAAAATACAGTAAAACCAAACGAAGGTATTCTGCTGCCTTTAATGCTGTTACATATGTTAATACTGGAGCATCGATCACTAGTGCTCTATCAGCAGGAACAAGTGTAGGTCTCTTAGCAACAGGCGTAGGTGCACCGGCAGCTTTACCTCTAGGCGGTTTGTCTTTAACTCTTGGCCTGTGTTCATTGGCTGTAAGTGCTGTCAGCAAAAAAATAAAAGCTAAACTCCAAAAGCACACAGCTATGGTTCAACTAATAACAGCTAAACTTAGTTCCTTCAAACTGATAATTGATAAAGCACTAGTTGACTCAAACATCACGGATGAAGAATTTAGTCGCCTACAGGCTGATTTTGAGGACTACAAAAGACAAAAGTTTGATCTTCAAAGAAAGGCAAGGGCAACTTTTTCTCAACAGCCAGACACCGACCAGATAAAAAAGGAATGTTTAAAAAAAGTAAACGAGACATTAAACTCTGTTCTAAACAGCTCACATTAACAACCCCAAAGAGTGTTTATACTTTAGTTTATGAGTCTAAGCACAAAAAGACCGTTGATATTGATTCTGACTAAGTATTTTTTTTTTAATTTAAATAAATATTTTGAGTTAGAAAAGAAACTCAACATGGCTAAGATATATGAAGACCCGGACGAATTGTTTGAAGCAATGCTCGAGGAAGAGCGTTTGTCAAAAGCTTTAAATGAGGTCGTTTTAGAAGTTATTGATCCAACAAACGTGCAGGCAAGCGTTGTACATGCTATTTCTCAAGTTCCAAGTAAACTAACAATAAACCCTCCAGTTAAAGTAAGGTTAGTTGTTTTAATCGACTATATAACAATAAACGAAGAAAATCTAGAAGTCTGGGTCTCAACTAAACAGCAGACTATTCTTTCTTATAATGACTTAACACCCGGTTGGGCAGATCAACTTCTTACACAGTTTAATGAAGCCTCTGAAGCAGCTAAAATGAGAGGCTCTGGTTGGTCAGAGGGTGAAGTCCTAGACATCAGATTAAGACAGGCTAAGTATGAGCCAATTGTAGGCAAGTCTTACATTCCACTGCCCCAGCATTGGTTGCAAAAAGAGCAGTTCTGAACATAAAGAATTCAGACAACAAATGTTTTATGTGGTGTGTTCTTGCAAGGCTGCATGTACTCCGCAAAAACGCAGAGAGAGTATCTAACTATCAACCTTACATCAATGATCTTAATTTCAGTGGAATATCCTTTCCTGTTAGCTTAGACAAAATTGATCAGTTTGAAGAACAGAATCCCCCAATAACTGTTAACGTATACACATGGACTGAAGAAACAAATTTGGTGCCTATCAGAGTGTCTAAGAATAGTCCGTCGATTGGTGAACCAGACAAAAATCATGTAGACTTACTCCTGATGTCTTCACTGGCAGGGCTACCGCACTACACATTGATACGAACAATGAGTAGATTATTGGCGCATACTACAACAGATCATGGCAAACAAGAATTCTGCAGAAAATGTTTAACAAGAATTCCATCTGTTCAAGCCGCGAGTGAACATAAGAAACATTGTATTAGCCCAGTTGACTGTAATACAGAACTAATTATGCCCAGAGAAGGCAGTAAAGTTTGTTTTAAGAACTGGAAAAAACTGCAAAATACTCCATATGTTGTTTACGCAGATTTTGAGTCACTCATTGTTCCTTATGAAGGGCCAACCCCGCAGAAACTTCCAAAAACAGTTTTAATGAGTAATCATCAGATTTGTTCGTTTGCTTTCATCATTGTCAGGTCGGATGGCGCCCATTCAGAGCCAGAATTATATAGAGGACCTAATGCGGCTAGTAGATTTTTACAGCGCATGCAGCAAGTGCGTAATGCTTGTTCTAATAATCTGAATTTATCTGAAATCATGATGACGCCCGAAGACCAAGAACAGTATGAATCAACCACTCACTGTTGGATTTGTGGTTTAGAGCTAACACCAGAAAACCCAACAGTAAGAGACCATGATCACATTAGTGGAAAGTTTAGAGGAGCAGCACATAGTAAATGCAATCTTCAACTAAAGTTTGAACCTAAAACTTGGAAGCTGCCTATATTCTTTCATAACTTGCGAGGTTACGACTCTCATCTTATATTGCAAGCAGTAACTAGCGCCTTTAGGGTGTCATGCATTGCGCAGTCATCAGAAAAGTACATGTGTTTCACTTTAAATAATTTATCTTTTTATGACTCTATGCAACACCTGATGGGGAGTTTAGAATCGCTAGCAGGATCCTTAAAGTCCTGCCCAATAACAGAAGAATATTTTGACCCAACGGTGATTAGAAAGGGCGTTTATCCTTATGAGTACATGAGCAGCTGGGAAAGGTTTGAGGAGACAGCCCTTCCGCCTAAAGGTGCGTTCTTTAGTAGTCTTAGAGGAAAGGACATCAGTGATTCTGATTATTCTTATGCTCAAGAAGCGTGGCAGAAATTAGACTCTAAAACAATGGGAGACTATCATGATTCCTATTTAATGGCGGATACCTGTTTGTTGGCGGATATCTTTGAAAATTACAGAAAGACCTGCATGAAACATTATAGTCTAGATCCTGCGCATTATATTTCTGCGCCTGGGATGAGTTGGGACGCATTCTTAAAATTTACTGGTGTACAGATTGACCTGTTGTCTGACCTACCAATGCTTCAGATGATTGAAAACGGATTGCGTGGCGGAATTAGTATGGCGTCTCACCATTACTGTAAAGCAAACAACAAATACCTAGACAACTATGACCCAAGTAAAAGGTCTAACTATCTTATGTATTTAGATGCAAACAATCTGTATGGTTGGGCTATGAGTCAATCACTTCCATTACGTAACTTTAAAATGTACACAGGCGGTGTGAAAAACATTCAAAAGTTTTTAAAATGGCTTCAGAGTCTAGAAGCTGATCGTAAAAGAGGTCTCATTCTAGAAGTTGATTTAGAATACCCCCATGAACTTCATGATTACCATAATGACTATCCATTAGCGGCAGAAACCCTAAAAGTGTCAATGACAGAACCGTCTAAACTTGTGCCTAATCTTCGTGACAAAAAAAATTATGTCTGTCATTACAGACTTCTCCAATTTTATCTAAGACATGGTTTAAAGTTAACAGCAGTTCATCGTATAATTGCATTTGATCAAGAACAGTTCATGAAACCATACATCATGAAGAATACTGATCTCAGAACTAAATCCGCAGATGCTTCAGAAAAAGACTTTTTCAAGTTGATGAACAACAGCTGTTTTGGAAAGACTATGGAAAATCCGCACAAGCGCAAAGATGTCAGATTGGTCACTAGAGAAAACGATGCAATTAAGCTGGTGTCAAAACCCAACTACCAAGACTTCAGAAGATTTCATGATCAGCTTTTTGGAATAATGATGAAAAAAAAGAAAGTCAAATTGGACAAACCTGTATTTATTGGCTTTACTGTTTTAGAGCTGTCAAAGCTTTTGATGTTAGAATTTCTTTACGACTACTTTAAACCCTTGTATCCAGAGTCCAGAGTTCTGTACACAGATACAGATTCCTTTGTAATCGACATCCCTACTGAAGATTTTTACAAAGATTTAGAAACAGAAGTAGCAAAAGAGCATGCCGGATGGTACGACACATCTGATTACCCTAAAGATTCACCTTTGCATTCAGTTATTAATAAGAAGGTTTTAGGTAAGATGAAGGATGAATTATCTGGAGGTGTGATCAAAGAGTTTATTGGTTTAAGGTCAAAAATGTACAGTCTTGCTAGCCAAACAAAAACTGTTAAAAAAGCAAAGGGAATATCTCGCAGTGTTGTGCAGTCAAACATATCACATGACAACTACAAAGAAGCATTGTTCAATAAAAAGACTTTTCATCATGACAATTACAAACTACGATCTAATCTGCATGAGATTAACACAACAGTTGTAACAAAACGGTCTCTTGATAGAACTAACACAAAAAGAGTATTTGTTAATCCAGAGTATTCATATGCAATTGGGCACTGGAGAACAGTATAATCATATGTCTTCATGGAGTTTCTGTTTGGTCAAGTGTTATCAGAAGCTCAACTATATCATTATCCAGTATAGCCAAATCATTATTATTCATTACTGCTAAATGTGCTTCAATTTTTTTTATCATTTCAAGATTTTGATTTTTCCATATCAAAATATCAGAATCTAGGGATTGGGGTAGTAAGCGATTGTCTGGCATAAGATTGTCAATGTTCTTAAATATTTTTTTGATAATAATATTATAAGCAGATAATTGACGTATTAATTTTGAATTTTTCTTTTGAGCTTCCATTTTAAACTCAAATGTATTTGCCTAAATTAACTAAGCGACTGGAACTGTGTCTGGTGGGATTATCTGCAGTTCTTCCTTCACAAAAGATCTTCGGGGGGCTGGTCGTTTTGTTGTGTCAGTTTCTCGTAAATAATACACTGGCGGATTCATTTTCACAATTTTTTTTATCTCATATGGATCAACACTCCAAACTGGATCTGTTGCCCTGATGCGAGTGTCCCTTCCGCTTCTCCCGGTGAATAAAGGTATCTCACTTTTAAACCAAATGGTAATAGTTTACTGGATGAGTCTTCAATAGCAACATTTATTCGTTTGGTTTTGATTGCTTGTACTGGTTTTAGCCCTTTAAATTCTTCATTATTCATTGCGCGCAAAACTGAGGGCAGTCTTTTTACCCATTCTGTGTTGCGAGAATTGTCAATCAGCTCTCTGTGATACTGGTAGGAGAAAAGTCTTTCAGATAACTGTTTGTTAAAGTTTTCAACCAAACCCTGTGATCTGTGAACACCCGGAATGCCTCTTTTAATGGTAACTCTATGTTTTAACAATAATTGATTCACTTGACCTTTAAATTCTTTTCCGTCATCGACTTGAATCATGCGAGGATAAGTTAAGGGTCCTCGTTGGTATATCAGCTGTATAGCAACAGCAACAGCAGAAGCACTCTTTTGTGTTAATGGTTCCGCATCTTTGTATCTTGAAGCTATATCAATGACTGTAAGTGCGTACTTAAATCTTTTTCTTCTAATCGTATCATGGGGTAAATATAGAAGATCCATTTGATGGGTGTCGTTTGGTGTTATATTCACAAAGTGTGGTCTCTGTATTCGTTTAGGCGCAGGTAAATAAATTTGCCAAATCGCTTGTTTAGATAACCATTCTTTTGCTGTTTGTTCACTGACTCCCGCTGCTTGGCTAAGCTTTTTAATTGCCGTTATTCCCTTCCAATATCCTTTTGGAGAATAATAGATTTTGTACATTTTTATTCAGCCAATACTTTGTGCAACAAAATACACAGCGGTCATGCCAAAGACAATAAACAATATTTCTTGCATCTTTTGTTTTTCTGATGGTTGATAAAAGTCGCTGAATTTTGGTGGGGGCAATGTTTCAACTTGTTGGCCTGTTACTAGAAAATATTCTTTTATTGCCTGGTCAACATCTTTAAATGTGTAAGCTGCATGTCCCTGTTGTTTAAGTCTGTCGTTAATAAAATCTAACTGCTCCATTCTTTGCTTTTCATAGGTGTCTTGTGCAGCGGCTAGTTGCTCCATAGCTCTGTTATGTCTTTTTCTCTCATCGTTATTTTGTAGTTTACTAAACGCGTAATTACTTCCGCTGAAAGCAAGCGCGTTGACCACTGCGCCACCTATCATCATTACGAGTGAAGCCATTTTTATAAATGTATTTTTTTTACATATTTATATTTTCTGGAATTATTCCTTGCTTAACTAGAAAATCTTTCGTAGCAAATGAAGCTGTAATGACAGCAATCAACTTTGCTGAGTCTTCAAAATCTAGCTTGCCAAGATCTGCTGGTTTTATTCTTAACAAGCTTTTACCAAGCATTGTGTATCCTACACTTAGACCTCCAATAACAGCAGAATGGTATACGAGGTTGGCAACAGTTTTTTCGGTGCTCATTTTTTAAAAATAAAATAATATTTATTATTAATAAAACATGAACTGCGATGATTTACTTCCTGAACTTATGATTACAAATAATCAAGTTGATGACCAAGCTATTATGCGCCAAAAGGAAAGGCTGTATTCTTTGGCGGCGTGTGGAAAAACAAAACAGTACCTCGGAAATGAATTCAGCATAGAACAGATTCAACAGATGTCACCGCAAGACATTGTAAAGTATCACAACAGGTATGAAGCGCAATTAGGATCAAGAATGGTCAAAAGTGTCGGACAAACTGTTCTTAGTTTGTACACTAAACTCGTTAGTAGATTTGCGCCCATTGATTCTGAACAAGATTTTATGTATGATTTAACGCAGGATCCAGTTTTAACAAAGTCATTAGAGTCTCTAGGATGTGATCTATATTACAGATTTGGAACATTATTGTCGCCAGTAATTATGGGTTAATTACGTTTAATCATATAGATTTTATTTCCCTTAAAAATGACCGAGCAGAAAACGTTGATGGAGAAAGTGACCCGTGAAAAGAATCCTGGGCGCGTTGAAGCAGGGAAAAAATTAGCAGAGTGGAACAAAAAAAGAAAATTAGAGTTACAACATATAACTCATAATGAAAAAACACCAGTTGTGCCAGAGCCACAACAAGAACAAGTTGTTTCAAGTCCCGCAACACCATCATGGATTATTTGGATTAAAAGAGTTGGCATTTTTGGCGTCATTGCTGTTGGTGGGGGTGGTTATTACGTTTATAAAACATATAAAGAAAGACAGCAAAAACCAAAGCAGTCCAAAAAATCTCAACCACTAAATACAGAAGCCGAACAAAAAAGCATGCTAGAACCGCCAACAACAAAAGATCATTTTGATCCATTTGATATGCAGTAATATTTCAAGAACTTAATAAATAATTATAAGTGACTTGAATAAGAACTTGATAACGACTTGATGACGACTTGATGAAAACTTAAATAAGAACTTGATAAGAACTTGATGACGACTTGATAAGAACTTAATGACGACTTGAATAGAACTTGAATAAAAACTTGAATAAGAACTTGTTAAGAACTTGACGATGACTTGAATAAGAACTTGAATAAAAACTTGTTAAGAACTTGAATAAGAACTTGAATAGAACTTGAATAGAACTTGAATAAGAACTTGTTAAGAACTTGATGACGATTTTTTTCATAAAACACAATTAATTGTTACATTCTTTTCCGGGGAGACAACTCCTCTTCACTTCTGAAGGGTTTGCTGCCTTTTGTAGTACTCTACTAATTCTAGGTCACGGCTTACCCAACTGCATAATTGCCGAGTCGAAGCGTCGCACTGTTTGCTGGTTCGTGTCGAGTTACACATAACGGAGTAAGGGCGTCGTTTACTGCAGGCCGTCACGTGGCATTGAATTTAGGCGGCTAAATTCCCCACCGGCGTCGTTTAGTGCAGGCGTTAGCCGTCATTGTATAAATTTAGGCGGCTAAATTCCCCACCCCAAATAATCTTTTTCCAATTTTATGTATTAAAATCTGCATTTAAATCTAAAAGCATTTAAAACAAATATTTATTAAAAAGTAGTGGCTAAAAAGTAATGTAAGATATACTTTGTTATTTAGCTTTTGGTGTTGTTTTAACAAAATAAAAAACAACTTTACTCTAGGCAAGTAGACACCATGTAATTGTAAAGCGTTTGTTTGTGTACAGTATATATAAATCTTGAAGATAACAACATTGAGGATATGCCTGCGGTAGTTTTAAATACTTGGTTGTCATAGCATTGAAAAGTCTAAATTTGCCCCTGCCCTCAAGTGATCCTTCCCACTTTCGTATTGGGTCACTGGCGCGGCTATGAACGCCCGTAAACCCAAAATATGGTCACTGGCGCGGCTATGAACGCCCGTAAACCTAAAATGGTCGCCCTGGTGCGGCTATGGGAAGGACCACTAAAATGGGGGTGAGGGGATTGCCCAAATTAGACAAATAGAAAGCAGGCAAACAAGTATGAGAGGCATATCCTCAAAACTCTTCACATCTGGCCGTGTTATACGTGACCCTCTGGGTCTGACTTGGGGCCCTAGGGCGCCATAGGGTCTCAAGTGAGACCCAGAGGTGATCGGTAATGCGGCCAGATGTGAAGAGTTTTGCAGAAATTGATTTCACATTTGATGAATGTATGCGTGAAAATGATGTTATTGAAAACGATCAAGAAAAACGAAGGATTAAGCAAAAACTGAAATCTGAAAAGTTTTCTAAATTAGTGTTAAAAACAGATAATCCTACACATTATGTATGTTTGTAACATTTTTTTTAAGTCTTACTTAGCAGAGAACTATAAAATCTTCGTTCTAGGGCAACCGCCCGAAACTGGTTGAGGGCGGTTGAGCTAGAACGAAGATTTTATAGTTCTCTCCCGAATTACATAGACATCTGTAGTGTTAGTCAACAAATTTGAACAACACCGTCAGAGACACATCCCTTAAGTGGATGAAACTCGACGGTGTGGTCCCAGTCTTCCCAGCTGTGCCCGTGGCAAACTCAGATTCGGAAAACAGCCGGACGGGGGCAGAAAAATCCTAAATGGCTTTGATGGGAATCGAACCCCGACTTCCAAGTCGGGAGTCCGCGGCGCTGACCACTTGGCCATGGCGGCTGGTGACGTACATCTAGTTTGTTCTCTTAAAGTATGTGACAATCACGAACTTAGTGAATCTGTAGATCAGCTGTTGATGTTGGAAGAAACGGACTCCCAGTTTCTCGACAATTTAGGA
>JAMYXO010000807.1:22500-35000 GCA_033310375.1 Conus canariensis
AAGGTGGCAAGTACATTTTTTCTTCTGGCGAACTGTTGTTTAACTTGAGTTGAAATTTTAACAAGATGGTCTATTGTTGATCTACCTTTTCTGAAGCCAGCCTGATTTATCGGTATTATACCGTTCTTTTCACAATGATGTACTAGTCTTCTTAAAATTATTCTTTCCATGAGTTTCCCTACATGCGAAGTCAGAGCAATTGGCCTGTAACTGTTTTTATCAGTCTTTGGTTTCCCTTGCTTGGGAACAGGAACAATAATTGATTGTTTCCATAAGGATGGCATGACGCCTTCTGCCCAGCACTGTTGAATAAATTTATGTAGAAAGATTGTAAGATTTTTTGGTAAATGTCTTATCATTCCATTGGAAATTGCATCTGGTCCTACTGAAGTTTTATTTGTACTAAGAGACGCAATTACATCATTTATTTCCTCAATTGTAATGGAAGCATTCAAATAATGATTGCTTCCATAACTGTTCTCAACTCCTCTGTCATTCTTTTCACTAACATCCACACTGTGTCTGTATGCTCTCTCTTTTTCAGACAGACTTTCCATGTTACCATGTTTTGCAAACATTTCTGTATAAGCTTCGGCCTTATCGTATGTCGAAGGAAACTCGTTGTTTTCCAGTTTAATAGGATACTGAAGTAGAATTATTCCAGTTTTCATCTCTTTTACCTTTTTCCATGTTTTCTGAAGATCTTTGTGATCCGAAACATCCGATTTACAAAATGTGGACCTGTGTAGCGTTTTTGCTTCTTCCATAATTCTGTTGCACCGGTTTTTTGCTCGTTTCATTTCGATGTGTTTTTCTATATTTGATTTATCTTTCAGATAACTTTTAAAATACTGATTTTTCGCTCGTTTGGCTGCTTCACAAAATGTATTCCACCACACATTACCTGAATGCTTACTTGATTTCACTGAATTACATTTCGGAATAAAGATATCGGCAACGTGCAAAACTCTTTCAATAAATTTAGTGTATGATGCATTTACATCTTTTGAAAAAAGTTCTTCAATGTCACATGCTAATAATATGTTTTCGAATTTGGACCAGTCGGCTTTATTATAATTATATTTTGGAATTTTGTCTTTGGTTGAATCTTGTAATATCATTTTATCTTTTAAAGTAATAATAATTGGTAAATGGTCACTACCAAGCGAATCTTCGATTGGCATCCATTCACAACTGGGAGCAATGGCAGGGGTTATGAAGGAAAGGTCAATTGCTGTTGCCCTGTGGTGTGACACATCAGGGATTCTTGTAACACTTCCATCGTTTAACAAATACATTGATGAATCCTATATATATATATATATATATATATATATATATGTGTGTGTGTGTGTGTGTGTGTGTGTGTGTGTGTGTGTGTGTGTGTGTGTGTGCGAGTGTGTGTGTGTGTGTGTGTGTGTGTGTGTGTGTAAGTGTGTGTGTGTGTGTGTGTGCTTACGTGCGTGCATGCGTGCGTGCGTGCGCGTGTGTGTGTGCGCGCGCACGCGCGTGTGTGTGTTAGGAAATTAATTAACAATAAGCCAAAGTACAAATAAACACATAGACAGGAGGGAAAAAGTAAGACTTATCTGATGCACACCACAGAACAGAAGTGTATTAATTAAACATTACTTCGTCCCCAGTTTTTATGTTTATGTGATTTGGGCCTGATGTCAGTCTACTTTGCTCTCACACTCACATCCTAGCCAACGGTTCGTTGTCTGGCTCGATGTCAGTCTGCTTTAGTCTCACACTCACATCCTAGCCAACGGTACGTTGTCTGGCTCGATGTCAGTCTGCTTTAGTCTCACACTCACATCCTAGCCAACGGTACGTTGTCTGGCTCGATGTCAGTCTGCTTTAGTCTCACACTCACATCCTAGCCAACGGTTCGTTGTCTGGCTCGATGTCAGTCTGCTTTAGTCTCACACTCACATCCTAGCCAACGGTACGTTGTCTGGCTCGATGTCAGTCTGCTTTAGTCTCACACTCACATCCTAGCCAACGGTTCGTTGTCTGGCTCGATGTCAGTCTGCTTTAGTCTCACACTCACATCCTAGCCAACGGTACGTTGTCTGGCTCGATGTCAGTCTGCTTTAGTCTCACACTCACATCCTAGCCAACGGTTCGTTGTCTGGCTCGATGTCAGTCTGCTTTAGTCTCACACTCACATCCTAGCCAACGGTTCGTTGTCTGGCTCAATGTCAGTCTGCTTTAGTCTCACACTCACATCCTAGCCAACGGTTCGTTGTCTGGCTCGATGTCAGTCTGCTTTAGTCTCACACTCACATCCTAGCCAACGGTACGTTGTCTGGCTCGATGTCAGTCTGCTTTAGTCTCACACTCACATCCTAGCCAATGGTTCATTGTCTGGCTCGATGTCAGTCTGCTTTAGTCTCACACTCACATCCTAGCCAACAGTACGTTGTCTGGCTCGATGTCAGTCTGCTTTAGTCTCACACTGACATCCTAGCCAACGGTTCGTTCTCTCATACATCACCTCAGGAGACAGAAAAGACCGTTTGATCTGCGACCACTTGGAAGAGGGGGGAGGGGGGGCAGTTACTTTTGTTTATTAGCAAGAGGATCTTATTTGTAAACCCTTATTTTGGAGAGAGACCGGTCATCAAGGTTGTAAAGAATTTGGGGGGGTTTCTCCTTTTTAGATGATAACATTATGATGCCCTGTGTGTGTGTGTGTGTGTGTGTGTGTGTGTGTGTGTGTGTGTGTGTGTGTGTGTGTGTGTGTGTGTGTGTGCAGCAGAAAGCTCGACTATTTTTTTTCAGTTTTCATTGGATTCTATCAGCCGAAAAACAAAACAAAACAACGGTCTGCCCCCAAATCTATCAGCTCCTTATATGTTATACATTTTAATGCCATTACTGTCTGTAACACCGTTATTCCTCTTTGGGATAATTTTCCTTCCCGTAGAATTGCATTGTTGCAGTAAGCTGTGGGATTTCACAATCATCTTCTTCCCTTGTTTTCTACATTATTGCATAGATAGATAAAAGTGTACGATCTAAACACAGACGTTTGCTGTGTTCAAAGACCTTTTTTCTCCATGTTGTGACACTAAGATGAGAGAGGAGGAGAAGGAGAGGGGGTTGGGTGGAATGGGAACATTCTCAAGATTTGTTGTGAAGGAACTGAATTTTTCTCTGAGGACTTCAAGTCAGTGTCGTAGGGAGCGTGGTGCAGAAAGATCTTTCCTGGAACATTGTTGAAATAAATCCCTCCGTATTTGTACGCTGTGTACATTCATATGTATGTACATGCCTGCCGATGTGCGAGGTACAGCTCTTCTTTGCTTACAGCCCTACTCTACCTCTCCTCTCCAATTTCCCTTCTCAGAACAGAGCTGCCTTTATCAGAAAAAAACTAGTTGTAACAAATTCACTGATGCAAAAACAAAAACAAAAAATCTGTTTTCGATCCAAATGCGAACAATATGTGCATACACTGGTAGTGTCAGAGCAGGTGCACTTTAAGAGGGAAAGGTAACTCTCCTAACGTTATTCTGCGCAGACCCACACGCCGTTTCATTGAGAACTTCCATCTTATTTGGTCGACAGAAGCTCACTTCCGGGTGCGCAGAGAACAAGCGGGTAGGCTATTGACCTTTGCCCTGTAGGGGTCAGTCAGGCGTGTCAGTTAATGGTTCTGTCAGTGTCTGGGACGAAGGTCCATATGACACCGTCTGTCAGGAGGAGCTGCTGCACAGGACTCTCCAGGGCGTGGGAGGGGTGATCCGGGAATCCATGTGAAAGGGGCGTCCATTCCTCAGGCAATCCATGCTCTGCCCAAACTGGGACCCCCGGGGAGAAGAGGGAGGGAGACCCTGGGCTCCGGAGTCCCTCTCCACCACTGCTCCACTTCTTCCCACTTTTTGTTTTGCTGGTGCGGTACATATTATCTGCCAGGGCGAAGCTTCACTGTCATTTTCACACCATAAAAATGATCCAGATAATGAGGGCTTTGCCCCAAGGCGACCACCGGAGAGGGGGGAATGAAGGGGAGGAGTTCCTCCCTTGCTGCCATACTTATATGTCGTCGGTAAATGTACTTCTACAACGAGATTAAGTCCTGGGTACAAACCCTGTGGGTTCAGCGCATTCTACTTCGGTACCTATATCCTCTGGGTTTTGTCTCAGTTTCTACCTACGAAGTGTCCAGAAAGTAAAGGGTGAAGGTCAGATAAAAAGAGGGATTCCCTTCTTCTGCGCATGTCTTGAATAACCCCCAGCCTCTGCGCATGCCGAAAAACACACTGACACAGACACACACAAAGACTGAAAAAGCAGCTTAACTAAAACAAATGTTATAAAACTATTAAAAGGCCATAAACATGATGAAGTCACACTCACACACACACACACACACACACACACACACACACACACACACACACACACAATGACACACTGACACTAAGTAACAGTGACACACAGGCACAAAGACATATTTAGCCTAACACACACACACACACACACACACACACCAAGAGCTAAGCAGCTATCGTAGCAGACGAACTTGGGGACTGTAGACACACTTGTAGAGCAGGGGGCCGAGTTCCGTGTCTCAGTCTGTGCAAATCAAATTCAATGTCTTCTCGAAGAGTGTCTGTCAGCTGGAAGATGTTGTGACGACGAAATCTTAACTTTGCATGAAGTTCGTGATCATTGAACGTGTCCAATGGCTTTGTTTTGATCTAACCCAGGGCGAACTCATGCCCTGTCCTCGTTGTAGGTTACCCACCCCTCACCCACTGCAAACCACGAGGTTAAAGGTTACTATCCACATATGGATCCGCAAGTAACGGACCTTCGAGCTTACAACGAGGTATGTAGGTCACTTCCCCGTTACCGACGACATGTAAGTACGGCCCCTGATCACCGCCAGGTATCCTTGCCGACCCCTGGATCCCCGACGTCAATTCCTACCATCCCCCCTCCCGCCCCCTCCTTTACCCACCCTCTCCCGCCCACCGCCTTCTTCCCCAATCCTTTGACAATAAGATGTCCCGTCCTCAATTGCCTGATTTTCCTTCTTTTCTTTTTCATTTCTTCTTCTTCTTCCTTTTTTTTTTTCTTTCTTCTCTCTCTGTTTTGGTGGATATTTCATGTATGGACATAACACGAGAAAACGTGTATTACCTAAAACACGTGAACTGCTTGTTTACACAAATGTAAGATCACCCTGGGCGTGAAACTGAAGGATGACCGGTGCAGGGGAGGTAAGCACTACTGGTCCATCGATATTCAGCATAACCCACTACATGGACGGTCAACTGTTTAAACGGCCTGCACTGAGCTGACCACACACACATCCCTTCTCTCTCTCTCTCTCTCTCTCTCTCTCTCTCTCTCTCTCAGTGAGAATGAGAACAGTGATGACTGCGAGCGAATGTTGAAAGACTTGCCAGCTAAGAAGTTGGGCGTGAATGGGGTCGAGTTTGACAGAGCGCATCGTTTAAATGCATAGCATGACTTCCCCATCTTTGCCAGATGCTCCTCGTATAAGGGTAACGTACGTATTTTAAAGGATAAGACTAACATGAAAGGAACGAACACTTTGTTGGCGAATATTTTACAAAAAATGTCCGCGATGTCAGTCGGAGGCTCACTCCTCATCTAAAGAGGCCAGAAACAATGGCAATGGAACGCGAAGAAGAATACACGTTTATTGATGGCTGGGATATTTCCGGTCAGCTGAAAGAGATTAAAAGGCTTTTGGCCGGTCGACTTTCAATGATGTTGAAATTAATTCGAAAGCCAGAAAAGATAATAATTTTACATCGGTGGAAAGATTGACCGTTCCAGATCCTGCTGTGTGTGGCTGTCACCGTTTTGCACGTGCTTTGGACGACAGTGTTACGGACAATGTGAGCGAGGGTATTCGCAGTCACTTGAATTCGTATCACGGGTTGAAAGATAGGCGTTTGAATGATAATTCTTCCATATATGATGATGTGGATAGCGCTATCTATATATGCATGGAAAGCAGTGTATTTGATAATAGTCATATTGATAACTGAGGTCTGGACGTGTCCGTATGTAATAACAAAGTGTTAAAGCTTCCCTTGGGAATGTTAATGGTTTACTCTCAAATGTTACTGAAAACGCATCTGTTTCCTGTGCCTGTAGTTTCGATTTTGTATGTATTATGTATTGAATCACGATGGTAATATATTGTTAAATCTCTGCGTCGCTTTTGATTTGTATATTACATATAGTGTATATCAGGGCGACCGTTATGGTTGCTATACCTACCACGGAAGCAGCATAAACGATTATTTCCTCGTGTCTAATTATCTTTTTTTTCACTTTTTGTTATTCTTGTTATTTGTTGTTTTGTTTTGTTTTCAACGGATCGAATCCTTTGCCTATTGAATTTCACATTGACTTCTCAACAGAAAATGGAAATCAATCTACGGAGACTGTTGAGGCCACTGTCTCCGAGAAGCTTGTGTGGAATGATGACTATGCCTTGATTTCCAGAGACATTTTGTACAACGCAGAAATGTGCACAAAATTAAATGAGGCTTTAGAACTAATTGATGTCGATTAGGAGGATATTTGGCAATAGGGAAAGATGGATGTATGACGTACTTATTAAACCTGTGCTGAATATGTAGAAGATACTTGGGGATCTATTTTTCTTACACACCTAATTTTTAACTTTGCTCCATATCACCTTGCATGTAGGGCGAAGAATACTTTGATATTCGAAATAAAAAGATCGCATGCTTTTGATAATAATTCGCTTCAGTTTGCTGTGAAAAAGTTTCTATGTCTTGACAGGCGTATCTCTAATTATTGGTATATTGGGAGTCCAATAGATACCCATTGTTCATTAGTTCAGCTGTCGGATGTGTTCGGTATTGGTTAAAGTTTTTACACATGGATCGTCGTAGACTGCCTCGTAAATCTTATGAAGTATTATTCGAAGTGGATATAAAGGGAAACACGAACTGGGTTTCAAATATGCGTCTGTTTCTGCGTAAGCATGGATTTTGGGATGTTTGGCTGAGTCAGGGTAAAGGAAATCAATATCAGTTTATTCGTTTTTTTCGACAAAGGTTAATCGACTGTAGATGGCTAACGTGGAACGATCACATCCAAAACAAATGAACGGTATGATTTGTACAAAAATTGTTCTAGTTTTCATTGTATTCAGCCTTATTTGAAATTTGATGTGGACATGTACTTGAAAAAAAATTAATTGCTACTTTTAGACTTGGGTTTTCTGAAATAAGGACTCATTTCTTAAGATACAGACAACGGACAAAACGACTTAGTATGTCCATTGTGTATGCCAGGTGAGGAAAATGAAATATATTTTATGTTCATTTGCCCAGCTTTAGAAGATATTCGCCAAACGTTTACCCCAAAGAAATGTTATAGGCGCTAATCTACGTTTGGTTTCCAGTTACCACTTCGCTGTAACAGGAATTCAGGTATGCTTTTGTTTAAGGCATAAAAGATCAGAGAAATAGTGACATCTTAGCTGGTGTTCTTTTTTGTTTGATTGTTGGGTGGGGTTTTTTTTTCGTGATCAGTGATTTGTTTCTTATCTATAACGTAAATGATTGTGCTCATTCCCCTTCAAATGGGCCAGTGACCTTACTGAATTAAACATGGTCTGGTCTGGTCCTCTCTCTCTCTCTCTCTCTCTCTCTCTCTCTCTCTCTCTCTCTCTCTCTCTCTCTCTCTCTCTCCCTGTCTACTCCATCCCAGTCATAAATCGTTTTGATCCATCACCATCATCACCTGATCATCAGTCCATTCCTGTCCATGTCTCCAAAAGACAAAGAGCTACTCCCAGCCCACCCCATTGTCTCCAACAAACATCATTGGAAGAACAGACGGACTGTTTGATTATAGGAGATTCCACAATACATAACATGGATGCACACAAAATGAACACAGGTAGCTTCAAATCAGTTCAGAAAATCAGTGTGTCCGGTCTCAGGGTCTCTGACATACAACACTGGCTTGAATCCCGTCCACCCAATGCCCATATGGATAGAGTTGTTTTGCATGTAGGAATCAACGACTGTAAAGGGGGAGAGATTACAACACAACAATGGAGGGCTCTCCTTTACTCATGTCAAACGACCTTCCCCAGTGCAACAGTCGTGGCCTCTTCCATCATCCCCGCATGTGGTAGACATTTAATGAATCCAGCCATTGTTCAATCCAACCTAAAGCTTCAGACAGTATGCAGGGAACTGTCTGCAGTATTCGTAGACAACAAAGATTCCTTTCTTGCTAGGAGTGGTGCCCCCAGGAAAGACATGTACAAATCTCCCCTAGACATCAGCCACAAAGGTTTGCTAAAACTAGCATGGAACATCAAATACTGTGCTAGGGCCTCCTCTACGCACGACTCCGCCCTGCTGCAAGCCACAGATGTCAATACAACACACACACCAACACACCATCAGCCCCATGTTCCGGCCAGCGCTGCTCAACCATCCCAGCGCTACACTTCAGCGGTCACGTCTAAGCAGTACAACACAGGCCGCGCCCCCCTGTTGAGAACCCCAGCTTCTCAGATTCCGATGGCCGGCCCTGTCAGTACTTCAGTGACTAACGCCAACGCGCAGAGCACCGGTCCCCAACCACTGCCCACTTACGGCACCGCTGTTCCCGCCACAGTGCCTCCCTCCACCCCCGCTAATCCTCTACAGGCCATTGCTGAAGCAGTGCGACTGCTACAGGCAGCCTGTGGCCTTTCTTCAGTGTGAAGACTGTCTTTGTAAGAATCGTCCCTTCCACACCCACCTGCCCCCCCAAAAAAACAAACAAACAAACAAACAAACAAAAACAACAAAACTTGAGGAACTAAACGTGTGTTATACGTACAGGTCCTTGATGTAAGGGTGTGTGTGTGTGTGTGTGTGTGTGTGTGTGTGTGTGTGTGTGTGTGTGTGTGTGTGTGTGTGTGAGTGAGTGTGTGTGTGTGTGTGTGTGTGTGTGTGTGTGTGTGTGTGTGTGTGTGTGTGTGTGTGACTTTCATCCTTCCTTGCCTGACTGAGAACTAATCCTCGGATACTACTTGTGCGTGTCATTATGTTCTTAGCAATAATAACTATCTTTTCACATCGGCATCTATTGTTGACAGTGATCACCGTAGGCTGTGCTGAAACATTTTGTGTTCTACTCATTTACTATCGAGACCACTCGTGTTGCTAAAGGCATTTTGCCCCATGCTTCAGAAATGACTGAACTGTGTGGCTCATGAATCATATGTGACTTCACTGAATGTCAGACTAAATTTGTGTTTCTAAAAAAAAAAAAAAAAAAAAAAACAACTTTCTTATACCTGCGTTCGGTGGATGTGACTGATCGGAGAGCGCTCCATAAGTGCAACGCATTTGTGCCAAACAGACTTGGACCTATAGACAATTCTATCTGATTATCAGCATATATATGTGTGTTCAGATACATATGAGTTGGTGATTCTGTGCGTGCAACATACAGGAATTGTGCTTTTTAGTCTTGCAGTACTTCGTCCTGTACAACCTGACAGCAATTAGTTGTGTGCACATTAAATTATAAGTGCATTCTCAGTCACCTATTTCCGAACCACTGCTGTGGTATCTAATCTACCAGTTTGTTTGATTGGTTTTTCTTTTTTTTTTTTGTTTTTTTGTTTTTGTTGTTGTTGTTTTCATCATTTATTTTACTTTTTTTGTACGTGTCCTTTCTTCCCCTTTCTTTTTGTTTTTCCTTTTACTTGTGCACTCAGGACATAAAATGACCACAAACCAAAACTCATGGCCATCGAGAGATGGACTGAGAATTTGCCATTTAAATATCAATAGTGCAGTCAGTAAGATCTCTGATATCTCGACCCTGATATCGAACCACCAAAAGCCATTCCATGTTCTGGGTCTCTCCGAATCAAGACTAAATACCTACATTAGTGATAAAGATGTATCAGTCCCAGGTTATAATATCGTTCGAAAAGACCCTACTAAAGACAAAGAGACAGGTCTTCTAGTGTATGTCAGTGAATCTCTCAACTTCAAGAGACTTTCCCACCTAGAACAGCATGACGTAGAAGCAGTGTGGATACAAATCACACTGAACAAATCACGATCCATTTTAATCGGGTTTTGCTATCGGAACCCAGCAGAAAGAGTCAGCTGGACTGATAAATTTGTTACTATGGTGGACGCAGTTTCATTAGAATGTAAAGAGATTGTTTTACTCGGTGACTTCAATGTAGATCTTTTGAAATCAAACAGCCAATGGAACCAAACGATAAGTGTGTTGAATTTACATCAGATTATCAAAACACCCACCAGAGTCACACCAACTTCAAAGACAATCATTGACCATATCTATGTCTCTAATGAAAATAACATACTAGAAGCTTGTGTACCAGTCTTCTCTTCTAGTGATCATTACCCAGTGTGTGTTACATGGTCTAAACATGGAGTGAAAATCCCAAAACCAGGCCACAAAACCATAACCTATCGTTGCTTCTCAAAATTTAACGAACAAAACTTTTTGCTTGATTTAATAAACTCAGAACTTAATACAGTATACAATATTGCTGATCCAGATTCAGCGATTGACTTTTGGATCGAAATTTTTACAGAAGTCTATAACAGACATGCTCCGTTAAAAACAATCAGAGTAAAGCATATTCCCAAACCACCGTGGTACACGAAAGAATTACAGGAGGCATGCTACCTTAGAGACCTTTTGAAAGAACATGGCTATGAAGAAGAATCAAGATCACTAAGAAATGCAATAAACTCTCAGAAGCGCAGGGAAAAAACAAAATACTATCGCGAGTTATTAACTTCCAAACAAAATCCAAAACTGGTTTGGCAAGCTATAAACCAGCTTAGCAATAACAGTTCTTCTTCAAAATCAACTGTTATCAAAGGTATTTCTGCTGAACAACTTAACACTCACTTCTCTACCATTCCAGATACAGTTGTTACTACTGATCATTCAAGCTCTAATGAACTTAAAGAACTCCATCAATTTTGTCACGACAAAAAAATCACGTCTGAACTACACATTCCACTCATAACTGTGCACGAGGTGTATCAGTACCTACTTCATCTCAAACAGTCAGGAACACGTGGACTTGATGGCATAGATGGCAAAATTCTGAAACTCTCGGCTCCAGTTATAACTGACACGTTAACGTATATCTTTAATCTGTGCATAGATAAAAGCTATTTTCCTAATGCGTTCAAAAAAGCAAAAGTTATACCCATTCATAAATCTGGTGATAATACTGATCCTTCAAACTACAGACCAATATCAATCTTATCTATCCTTTCGAAACCTCTAGAAAAGCATTTAAATAAACACATCCTTCATCACTTCAACAAGTACGATTTGCTCCATCCCGGACAGTCTGGTTTCAGACAGAAACATTCCTGCCATTCTGCATTAATCAATCTTGTAGATGTGTGGCTTAATAATATTAATAACAACAGATATTGTGGTGTCTTATTCGTTGATTTTAAAAAAGCATTCGATGTCATTGACCACAATCTCCTTATTCGAAAACTGGAGGTATACGGTCTTTCAAAATCCGCCCTTATCCTTCTAAAATCATACATCACAAAACGACAACAATGCGTCTTATCGGGGACGACTGTCTCTTCTATAACAACTCTTAAGTATGGCGTTCCACAAGGCTCCATTTTAGGCCCGCTACTCTTCTCAATCTACATTAATGACCTACCCCTACATGTGAGATCTGCATGCGACCTCTTTGCAGATGACACCACAATTCACACCAGCCATAATGATCCTTCCAGTCTTTCAAAACATTTGCAAGAGAGTACCAATGACCTTGTAAAATGGACCGAACTAAATCACATGTCACTTCACCCTCAAAAAACAAAACTGATGTACATTACAACTAGGCAAAAAAGACAAAAGCTCACCAATGATTTCCCTCCTATACACCTCAATAATGTACTTGTGGAACAAGTCACTCATCATAAAGTATTAGGACTAATAATTGACAATAGTCTCAGCTGGAATCCCCACATAACGTTACTATGCAAAAAGCTCTCCCAGAAAGTCTATCAGCTCACCAAAATCAAACACTTTCTTGACCTTCATTCACGAAAACTTTTTTTCCATGCTCATATTCAGTCTTATGTTGATTATGCATCGACTATATGGGATTCTGCAAGTGCAAACACACTAAAACCATTGTTCAGCCTACATAAACGAGCGCTCAAATTAATCCTTCTGAAGAAAACTAGCCTCGAAAGCTCTGATTATAAACATCTTCACATTCTTCCATTCAGCCAGAGACTCAAATACAACAAAGGGCTAATGATGCACAAGATTCTGACCGGGAATGCCCCAACAACTTTAATGAGACGATTCTCAAAAGTCTCGTCGAGAAACTCCCACAAACTCCATATCCCAATCCCCAGAATTGACCTATTTAAATCAAGTCTAACGTACTCGGGAACCTCTTTGTGGAACTCCCTTCCAGAATC
>JAMYXO010008093.1:5000-11267 GCA_033310375.1 Conus canariensis
ACTACCAGAGGCGCCAGCAAACCGTTGATGATAAGAAACAAGAGCTTGGAGATTTCAAGTATAACTAAATAGCGAGGCACAAGGCAGAGTCTTTTCAGCAGACTGAATCAGAAAGAACCCCCCCCCCCCCCCTCCGTCCCCCTTTAACCCTCGTCCCGCTTTCTCTCTTTTTTTCGCGTGTGCGTGCATGCACGCGCGCGCACGCACACATACATACATACATACTCTCTCTCTCTCTCTCTCTCTCTCTCTCTCTCTCTCTCTCTCTCTCGTGTGTGTGTGTGTGTGTGTGTGTGTGTGTGTGTGTGTGTGTGTGTGTGTGGTGTGTTGAGAAGAGGGAAGGAGGGGTAGGGAGGGGGTGTCTTTGGGGAAGTGTGTGTTGTTCAACATTCCATGTTTTCCTTCTTAATTTAACAAACTCGAAGAATCTGGCCGTCTGTGTCCGAGACATACGGACCCCACATCTGCATAGCTGAGCGGTAGTCAGGAAACACAGGTGTTTCGCTGCTGGTTCAGTCTGTGGACTGCTTACAGACGGACTTCCGAGCTGACCGCATCTGTACGCACTTGTTTGAACTGCTGTCATGTCCGAATAGGATTGGCGTTTCCTCTGCTCCGCTTCCCCCTTCTTGAATTTCCATCTCTCTCTCTCTCTCTCTCTCTCTCTCTCTCTCTCTCTCTCTCTCTCTCTCTCTCTCCACTCCATCCCGTCTCTTCTCAATGTGCTGTTTATCTCTGTCTGTCTGTCTGTCTCTGATTAATTATTTATCTGTCTCTCACCCCCCCCCCCTCCTTACACTCCCACATACTCTGTCTGTCTGTCTGTCTGTCTGTCTGTCTCTCTCTCTCTGTGTTCTTTTTACAGTAAACGCTTTGTCTGTCTGCCTGTCTGTCTGTGTCTGTGTTTATGTCTCTGTTTCTGTCTCTATGTCTCTCTCTCTTTCTCTCTCTGTCTCTGTCTGTCTGTCTGTCTGTCTGTCTCTCTCTCTCTCGGGGAGCTGGAGTGGAAGTCAGCCGGTGAGCAGGCTTTGCGATCGCGTCTGACGGAAATTAGCCAACTGTAAGCGTTATACGTGTTGTTGTTGCTTCATCTGTGGCAGACATTGTAATTAGGTGCCATGCCTTCAGAAACATTGGTTTTCAGGCAGCGATGTGGACTCTTTCTTTTTGTTTTTATGGCATTTATGAAGGAACGCGCAAATTCAAGATTACCAAGACTGGGACTGACATTGAAAACCAAGACTACCGGTGTCGTGTGTGGTTTCCTCCTCTCGTATTTCTTCTGGGGGAGTTTGTTGTTGTTTCAATGCGGCGACGTCGAATTAAATCCAGGACCTCGTACTTCTACGAAACAAACACAACTTGGATCCCAGTCATCACGTTCGCCTCGTGCTAGTGTTGGAGACACACCAGCACCGGATGCTCCATCCCAGAACCGAGATCAGAGTTCCAACGATGTCATGTCCATGCTCCATCAGCTAAACATGAAGTTTGACGCGGTGAGGGATGACATCAGAGGCCTCAAAGACGGTTTTGATGTGCTGCATGCGGAAATGAAGAGCATGAAGGAAGAATGTACCCGTCTACGAGAGGAAAATGCCGCACTGAGGGAGAGTAACGTCCGCCTGGAGAAGAGGATCGAAGAGATGGAGAGGAAGACCGACGATTTGGAATGCAGGTCGAAGCGAAATAACGTCATCATCCACGGACTTCAGAAAGCAGAGAAGGAGACGGCAGATGACCTGGAGGCTGCAGTCAGGGAACTCTTCACTGACAGGCTGGAGCTGGCCAAAGACGTTCGTTTTGACCGCCTGCATCGCCTGAACCAGAGGCCCAACTCTCCAATAATCGGGTGCTGTACCTTCTTCAAGGACAAGGTGGACATACTCAGGGCAAGAGGGAAACTAAAAGGTACTAGAATATTTATTGGAGAAGATTTTTCTTTCAGGGTGAGGGAAGTAAGACGCAGACTGCTGCCCCATTTGAAGAAAGCTAGAGCAGAAAACAAAAAGGCGTCTATGGTTTTCGACCATCTTGTAATAGATGGAACTAAATTTTCTGTGGACTCAGAGGGCAACCTGAAAGATATCAAATAGGATATCGGCCGCTCTTCTTGTGGAGGTGTTTTTTCAAATTTTTGTTCTGTAAATAGTTTCTCTTCTGCATTTAATTTAGAGGGAGCAACCAAAAAAATGGACACCGGTTGCGGAACCATTTGTGAGCTGTTATGTGGCTGACACTGCACGTGCCTGTATGTTGAATGCTCGTGAAGTTGTCAGTGACAGAGAGGAAAGTGTGAACAAACAGGGTACAGGCCGTGCAGCCGTGCAAAAAAGTTCAGGAACGCATTCTGTGTCAGGTCAACTTGATTCCGATTGTAACGCACGTGCATTTTCAGTTAAGCATTTTAAAGTCTTGCAATGGAATGTCAACGGCCTGCTTCCTAAACTAAGACATAAAGATTTCCTTTCTTATGTTCGTTCCTTTGACATAATTTGTCTTGCTGAAACCTTTATAGAAACATTTCAATCAGATTTATTTGTTGATTACATAATTTTCTGTAAACCTGCTATTAAGTTTTCTAAACATGGTCGTTTTTCGGGTGGAGTTGTGTGCCTAACAAAGAGAGTGTATGCCCCGTTTGTTCGTTCTGTTGACGTAGATTACAATAATATTATTGTTTTTCACATAGACAGAGCTGTATTAGGCACCATGAAGGATATGTTGTATATGTGTGTATATGTTCCGCCTGAAGGGTCACCATTTTATTCTTTTTTGGATGTACACAATGGCATTAGTCTTTTAGAAGAATGCCTGGCAGATTGTTCTGTTGCATTTCATGATGTTTACTTAGTGTTGTCAGGGGATTTCAACAGTCGAACTGCCGATATAAATATAAATGATTTATGCAGTGAAAATTTTGTTGAGTCATTAAAACAAGTAGTTCGATCAACGCAAACAGGAAATCTCAAGACAAAGTGTTGAATAGTTATGGTAAACTTATGTTGAATTTATGTACTACATTTGATTTACGTATTCTGAATGGTGCATGTAATGGCGACCGCTATGGTTGCTACACATACATCTCGGATTCAGGTAGTAGTGTTAACGATTACTTTTTAATGTCGAGTGACATGTTTGCTATGTTTGAATCTTTCTGTGAACTTAATATTCGTGATATGTTTCATTCAGATCATATGCCACTTGAATTACATTTAACTTTTCGGGAGAGCATGACAGTATGAAATCTCAAGAAGAGAAACAAACTTTAAATAGGATAGTTTGGAACAATAATGCATCACCGGTGTTTATTGACTCAATGCAGTCTGAGGAATCTCGTAGAATGCTAGAGTTAGCTGTAAGTTTAATTGATTATGATATTGACGAAGCTTTGTCTATATTTAACGATTGCATTAAACGAAGTGCTGAATGCATGAATAGGCAGATCAGAATTGGTGATAATGATAAATTAGATGACTGGTATGATCATGAATGTAAGGCAGCAAAGAAAAATTTAAGAAAGCTTTACAGAATATCCCGTCGAACAGGATATTCTGAAGACGGAAATGCTTTTTGTATTGCACGTAGAGAGTACAAACATTTGTTAAAGCGCAAAGAGAAGGATTTCCACAAATCGTTTTTAGATGAATTGTTATCTTCGGTGAATAATCAAAAGCAATTTTGGGACAATGTAAATAAACTTTCATGTAAACGGAAACACGTTAGCAACAATATCACTTTGGACAACTGGTTTGAACACTTCAAAACTTTGCTCGAAAAAGAAAGTGAACCAGACGAGGACGAATTGAATGTTGATGGTAATGATGTTTATTTCAACCGACCAATATCAAAGGAAGAAGTTATTTTAGCAATTAGAAAGATAAAGATTAGAAAAGCTGCTTGGCCGGATGGAATAACTGGAGAGTTGTTAAAAAATGCAGGTGATTGTGTTGCAGATTTCTTTGTCATATTCTTTAATGCTTTGTTTCAGAAAGGTATATTTCCTGTCAGTTGGACAGAAAGTATTGTGCTTCCCTTGTACAAAAAAGGAGATGTCAACAACCCTAACAATTACAGGGGCATTTCATTATGCAATATTAGTAGCAAAATTTATAGTACAGTCATTAATCATCGTTTACAAGAGTGGGTTGAGGAAAATAATATTACTGGAGAATATCAAGCAGGATTCAAAAAGAACTATTCAACTATTGATCATATGTTTACTTTGTTGGCTATCATACAAAAACAGTTCTCTTTCAACAGAAAATTATATGTTGCATTCATAGATTTTGAGAAGGCTTTTGATTCCATTAATAGGAAAATTCTTTGGTCAATTTTAGTTAAAAATGGTATAAATGGTAATTTATACAATTGCATCAAAGTATGTATAATAATGTTAAAGTTAAGATACGGTGTGGACATAAACTAACTGATTTCATTATGTGCACCTATGGTGTTAAGCAAGGTGACGTGTGCAGTCCTGTTTTATTTTCTTTGTTTATCAATGAACTTGCCATAGAAATAATTCAAAATGGTAGGCATTGTGCAATGTTTACAACGGATTATTTTGAGCTCTTTATTTTGTTATTAGCAGATGATGTTGTACTATTATCAGAAAACAGTTATTGGTTTGCAGACACAGTTAAACAGTCTGCAACGTGCATCTTTTTCTCTTGATTTGAAAGTGAATTTAAGCAAAAAGCAATATAATTGTGTTTAGAAAAGGTGGCTACTTAGCAGCAAGAGAAAATTGGACATATAATAATGCTGTTATGCCTGTCGTAAATGCTTATAAATACTTAGGTATATTGTTTTCAACAAAACTCAGTTTCACATTGGCTTGCAATGACCTTGTAAGTAAAGCAAAGAAAGCTCTGCTCTGCATTATGAGAAAACTGTATATTTTGAAGAATACTAGTTTAGATTTATTGTTGAAGTTATTTGATTCACAGGTTCAACCATTGCTCTATATGGCGCAGAACTTTGGGGACTAGATGATGCAGCCCGCCATTGTGAAAAAGTGCACCTCTTTGCATTAAAGAAATTTTTAGGGTTGAAATGCGAACACCCAACGACTTTGTCTATGGGGAGACCAATAGATATCCTATTTCTTTGAATTCTGTGTTAAGCTGTATCCGATTCTGGTTGAAATTAACAAAAATGAATGATCACAGATTACCTCGGAAAGCCTATATGATGTTATACGACCTAGATGCAAGAGACAAAAGAAATTGGGCTTCAAATGTCCGTTGCAAATTATATCAATTTGGATATGGCTATGTTTGGATAAACCAAGGAGTGCAAAATGATAAATCATTTCTGTGTGAATTTAAAGACAGATTGATTGCATGCAGGTGGCAGGAATGGGACTTTCATGTAAAAAATAGTGATAGATTTACCATGTATCGGACATTTTGTTCGGTACACGATGTCAAACGTTATCTACGAATGGATTTAGATAAACACTTGAAGCTGACAATGACCAAATTTAGACTGGGAATTTCAGACATAGCAGAACACCGGTATCGTTACAGTAAATATACTGGGATAGATCTGACTTGTCCATTATGCAAAAATGGAAAAGAGGATGAACTTCATTTTGTTTTATGTTGTCGTAAATTATCCAGTCTAAGAGCACAATATGTACCGACAAAGTTTTCCAAGGATCCCTGTCAGTTTCGGTTAAGCCTGCTAATGGCATCTCAGAATGAAAGCATAATAAGAAATTTCTCAATTTACTTATTCAAGGCATTTCAGCTTAGATCAGTCATGACTTCGTGACGGAGTAGTCTAACCAGTTTTTCTTGTGTTCTGTATAATTCCCATATTGATGTTGTTATGTTCTCCATACCCCCCTTCATAAGGGGCAATGGCCTTTATATGAAGTAAACCATCTGAGTTCTGAGTTCTCTCTCTCTCTCTCTCTCTCTCTCTCTCTCTCTCTCTCTCTCTCTCTCTCTCTCTCTCTTTCTCTCTCTCTCATCACAACAACGAATGTCATTGTGTCCCTTTCTCGAATTTTCCCTCCTCCAAACTCGTCCCGTTTCACGAAGAACCCTGCCCTAGTTCTGAAGCTCGGGAAACCAGCACTGGAAGGGCCTGAGGAAACCAAGGATGTGGAAAAGACAGGATCAGTATATTTACTTGGGGCTAGTTGGAGTCCCATCGCGCACTTTGAAGGTATTCACCACTTCCTGTTGATCTGATTGGTTCTCTGTCTACTTCCTGTTCACGGGTTGACCTACCGTTCACCACATTTCACAGCCG
>JAMYXO010008094.1:0-11266 GCA_033310375.1 Conus canariensis
CCCCCAAAAATTTTTTCATTATCCCATCACAAATGATGATGTCCCCCCCCTGATCTACCCCAAAAGTGATGTCACTGATCCCACACACTTTGACGACTACATCACACGTGACGATCACATCACACGAGATGTGGCGATCTACTCAACTGATGATGTGGCGTCTAATCACACTGTGACTGATCTACATCACACTGATGATGTGACTGAATCTACATCACACTGGACGTCTAACCCACCTGTGACTGATCACATCCACTGATGATTTGGCTGATCTACATCACACTGAAAAATGTGACCCCGATCACATCACACTGATGAAAGTGGGGGGTCTACTCACACTGATGGTGTGGCTGATCTACACAACTGAAGTGGGGCCCCGATCGACATCACACGTGTTTTGGCTGATCTCTCACACTGTGACTGTTCTACCTCACACTGATGAGTGCTGATCCACATCACCGAGGTGTGGCGATTTAAAAACACACTGAGATGTGGCGTCACATCACACGATATGTGGGCGATCTACATCACACTGTGACTGATCTACCCCACACGTGACTGATCACATCACCTGAGTGTGGCTGATCCAACAATTTCAACACCCTGAGATTGATGATCACATCAAAACTGTGAACTGACTACTCACACGAGAAAAGTGACTGATCACATCACACTGATGATGTGACGTCTCACACACTGATGATTTGGGGTGATCTACATACCACTGTGCTGATCTATTCACACTGATGAGTCACTATCCCATCACACGTGTGCATGATCTATATCCACTGATGATGTACGATCTCCCCTTACACGATGATGTCATGATCTACATCACACTGATAAAATTCACTTTTTACAAACACTTTTTAATGTCACTGCCCCCACATGAAAGATTCAATGACTCCATCACACTGAGAGTCACTGAATCCACATCCACTGATATGTCACCTGATTCTAATACCTGAGATGTCCTGATCTACATCCCCCACTGTGACTGATTACACCACACTTTGACTGATCTAAAAATTCACACTGTGACTGATCTACTTCACACGAGATGTTCAGATCTACCGACACTGATATGTGTTTTATCAAAACCCCCACTGAGATGTGGGCTGATTACACACACTTTGCCCCGATCTACATACACTGATGATTTAAAATGATCTACTCCCCCACGTGACTGACTACTCACACGATACTGATCACATCACACTGATGATGTGATGACTACTCACACTGATTGTGACTGTCTACTCCACTGTACTGACTACATCACAGGACTGTTACATCCCCAATGATGATGGGGGCCTAAATTTCATTTTCACTGTGTGTGCTTTCTATATCACACTTTACTTTACATTTAAAAACCTTTGCTGAAATACCACCGGACTGATTAAAAACACACTGTGACTGATCAATCACACTGATGAGGGACGATTACACCACACTTGATGATCTAAAAACAACTGTTGCCGATCTACTCACACTGTGACGTTTACACCACACTTGACTGATCATACACACGATGATGGACCCCCGATCTACACCACACTGATTGGTCAACTGATCTACCCACACGTGACTGATGTACATCCCACGATAGTGACTAAACACATCACACTGTGACTGATTTACATCACACTGTACGATCTACATCACACAAATGGTGTCACTGATTAAAAACACACTGTGGCTGATCTACACACACTGTTTCCCGATCAAAAACACAAAAAGGGGACTGGTCTAAAACACTGATTTTGTTGGTTTTTTTTTTGCTTTTCTTGTCTTGTCTTTTCCCCTTGGGTTTTTTTTTCCTTTTATAACTTCCCTTTTACAACAGACAGCTGGCGTGGCCCCCTTCCATCCCGCTGCTGCCGGGACAGCCCGTTTTTTTCATGCTGTGCTTTTTCTTTTTTTTGTGTCTTTTTCTTGGGTTTTTTTTTCCCCTTTTTCTGGTCTTTTTCTAGATTTCCTAGGGTTTTTTAGGGAGTTTTTTACCGTGGCCTTGGGATTTTTTTTTTCATGCTTAAATCTAATGCACCCAGAAGTGAACTTGCACAAATGACCCAAAAAGGGACTCTCACTTTCCGAGCAACAAAGTTCCACTTTTTTTCCTGTTTTTAAGACGCCTTTTTGTTACAAATGTGTAACCACTGAGTGTTTACACATGACCCAAAAAAATTTTCAGTGTGCGACAAAACATGTAAAAAACAAGAGCCTGGAAAATAGTATGACTACCAATGAGCTAGGCAGGTCTGAATCACGGGGTGATTGGACATGAAAAGGGGAAAAAAAATTTTTGGGGGGTTACAGGATTTTTTGGAAAAAACCGGAGTGTGACACGGGGAAAAGTAAAAAGGGGGGGGCCCAAAATTTTTAAAAGACAGATTGTGGAAACCCTGGTGTGGTAAAGGTTATAAAACCAAAAGTGGGCAATTGCAGTAAACCAGAAAATATTTTAAAAAATTTTTTTAATTTTAAGTGTCGACGGAAGGAAACCTATTGCTTGACTTTGGGTGTATTTAAACCAATGAGTGTCCAGCTTGACTCGGCATTAAAAAAACTGACGTCTTTTCCTATCAACCCAAAACAAGTCCCTTTTGGGGGGTGTTGCTCTGAAATTTTTTTTTTTTTGTTTTTTCAGTGTGTCCATCTATGCCATGTCTCCCCCTCTAAATTGGGACCCCGGGTTTGGGCGTGCCCCCGCTGAGGAAGCGGGTTCTGGTATCCGTTGCATCGTTTCTTTTTTGGTCCTTCGTCCCCCCCCCCGGGGCCTTGGCGGGGCGGTCTTCACTTTTCCGTGGGCCTTGGGGAGGTGGTCGGGTTGGCTGTGTCCCATTCAGGACTGGGCCCCCCCAAATGCCAGGGCTTTTTTTATCGGGGTTGCGGAAATCTCTGGGGTCATTTCTGCGCCACGTTGTGCTTTTCCGTGGGTTTTTTCCGGGTCACAGGGGTTTTCGTCGGGAAGTGGCGGACTTGGGGTCTTTTGGGGGTGTTGAAAACCGCTTTTTTTTTTTGTTTGTTTTCTCCTGCTTACAGATTTAAAATCTGCGTGAAAATTGGCGTTGGGGTGCCTTTCTTTTTTTCTTGACTGCTGGGATCGCCCCTAAAATTCCCAGTCTAAAAACCAAAGGTGCCTTGGAAACGGAGGATGAAATAAAGGGTAGACTCAAAGGAGGACAATACTCCGAGGGGGGAGGGGATAGGGACGTGAGGGGGGCGGGGGACTCTGGTTTTCAAACCAGTGGTGTACAATTTTCTGTCCGGCATTTTTCCCCTTAAAAATTTGTTGGAGTGGGCCGGGTATGAACCCTGAATTGTGGCACAGGGGTTTATGATCCCTGATTGTGGACAACTGTTATCCACTAAAAAGTGGCACGGTGTTGAAACCAGTTGTGGCACGGGTAAAAAGATCCCATAATTGTGGCACAGGTGTAGATCCATGTTGTGGCCCAGGTGTTGATCCACAAAAATTGTGGGACAGGGGGTTGTCCCCTGATTGTGGCCAAAAAATGAAAATAATTTAAACCCCCCCCCCCCCCACCCCCATTTTTGGGCACGGTTATAAAACCCCTAATTGTTGGGGACAGGTTATATCCACGATTTTGGCACAGGGATGAAACCACTGATTTGTGGGACAGGTGTAGATCCAAGAGTTGGCACAAAACCCCCATGTAAACCGACAATGGACAATGTAAAGCCTAATGAGTGTAAAAAAACAGGTACGGAAAAAACCAATTGGTGTGACAGATCTTGAAAAAAATGTGACCAAGTAAAACAAATCAATTTTAAAAAATGTAACAAAAAAAAAAATAATCGTGAGTGGGGGCACATGTATATAAACTGATTTTGCAGGTGGGATAGAGCAAAGAGTGTACCACAAAATTGAAAATGAGTTAACAAATGTGTAAAACCAGTGGTGCGACATAGGTTTTTACTAACCAAAAAAAGGGTGCAGGAGTTGTTTAATCAATAAGTTTAACACAAGTATATAACACTATTGTGTGCCCAAAGGGTTTTAAAAAGCCAATGTTCCCCACTTGGTAAGCAGACATGTGCAAAAAATAAAAAGTGTGACACGGGCCATGTAACAGGCACGGGTAGTTTTTAAAACCCCATGGGGTTTTGGGGAAAGGTACTCCAACAAAAGGGGTATCCACAGGGTTGGCTCAGGTGGGACAGTAGGGTGAAAAATAAGTGTGCCATCCCTACACCAATGAACGGCTCAAGATAATAAAAAATATGAGAATAAAAGTGCACACAGCTACAGAACAATTAGTTTTTCTTTTTATCAGTTATTCCACCCCCCACCCCCCCCCTTTTAACTTTCCTGTCTGACCTTTTTCCCCCATCCATCCCCCCCTTTCCTTCTACACCTTCTTATTTTTCCAGCCTTTCTCTCCCGTTCATCCCCCCCCTCTTTCACAAGCTTCTGAAGAGGTCCCCCTTCCCCATTTTCCTTAACCATCTTCAAATTTCCCGACTTCACTTCGCTTCTTTTCTGTCTCCTCCTCCGTCCTCTTTAGTGGCAAATTAAAACCCCACGCCGCTCACTTGGCCCCCCCCTCCCCAGCCCAACCCGCCTTTCACACCGCCCCCACCTCCCTCCCCCCCAGCCACACTCCCCGCCTTCCCCCACCGCCCCCACTCTGGGCTCCCCCCCCCAAGCCACACCCCCGCCTTTTACCCGCCCCACTCGGCTCCCCCCCCTCCCCCAGCCACCCCTCCTTCACGCCGCCCCCACTTGGGTCCCCCCCCCACAGCCACACCCTGCCCCTTAAAAACTGATGCCCCAGGAAAAGTCCATGTCAAATTGTTCAGAAGAAAAAACAAGGGGAACACTGCGTCCTTCCGACACGTCGTGGGGGTCGTTTTCTCACCCATTATTTGCAGGACACCACCTACACAGCCCCCTACTGACAGTGACTGCCCCGTCGTGGGGACAGTGACTGCCTTGTCGTGGGTGACAGTGACTGCCTTGCGTTTTGGCCCCCCTTGTCGGGAAGAAAAAGTGACTGCCTTTTCGTGGAGTGACAGTGACTGCCTTGTCGTGGATGGGCAGTGATGCCTTTGGGGCGTGGAGTGACAGTGAAATGCCCCTTTTCTGGATGACGTGCTGCCTTGCTGGGGGGTGACAGGGACTGCCTTGTCGTGGGTACAGTGACCCGCCTTTGTCGTGGGGGCATCCCCGTGGGATGACGTGAAGGCCTTGTTTGTTTTGGGGGATGACAGTGGGGCGCCTTTTTTCGTTTGGGGGGGGGGCGTGACTTTCCTTGGTTTGGGGGGGTGGGGTCTGCCCCCCGGTGAAATGACGGATTTTTCGTGGAGTGGACAGTGAATGCCTTTGGGAGTGGACCCTGACGGCCTTGTCTGGAGTGACGGGGGCCCCCCCAGTCTGGGTGACCCGGACGCCTTTCTGGATGACAGGCGCCTTTTCCCGGGGGGGAAAAGGACTTTTCCTTGTCGTGGTGATCATGAAGTAAAAACTCTCCCCCCCAAGGGCCCGCAAGTCCGTCCCCCCCAACCGCCCCCCTAAAGTTTTGCCGACCCCGGCGACCTCCACACCCCCCCAAAAATTTTTGGGTTTTAAAAAGTTCTGTAACCGAAGAATGGGAAATAAAATTAAAGAACCACAAGTGGCAAAAAAATAAGAATCCACCCCAATTTAAAAAAAAAAAGTTAAAACCATGAATGTGGAAAAAAAAAAAATGCAAAAACCCGTATGTTTTTTTTTAACAGAAAATGTAAAACAAAGTTTTGGAAAGAAGAATGTGAAACAGTAAGTGTGAAAAAAAAATATGTAAACCAATTAAAAAAAGGGAAAAAAAAAAATGTAAACCTGAGCGGAAAGGGAGGAAAAACCCCTTTTTAAATTGGGACCCAAAAAGGGGAAACCCGATACGGAACCAATTAAATTAAATTTTGGCATGAAAAACCAATGAATGTGAAACAGGTAAGCAACCAGTGATGTAAATAAGGGATGAAAATCAATAACGTAGAACAGGGATGTAAGAAGTGGGGGTAAAAAAAAGGTAACCCAATGACTTTGGGAAAAGGGAGATGAAGTGATTTGGGCACACTTCTGAATGATGACACAGTGATGTGCCCAGTCACTGTGGAATCAGCTTAAGAAAAATGGGGAGAACAGAAATGTCCCCCCATGAGGTTCATAGGGGAAAAAAGACCCCCGTTTTAGGGGGCGAAAAAGCTGTGAAAAAAAGTGGGGGTGGGCAGGTTTTTATAAACCAAAGGCGGGGGGGGAAAACAGACCAATAAAACCCCAAAAAGTTTGGAACAGGGGTTATTTTTTTCCATGACTGTGGAACGACGTTTGAACTTGGAAATTTAGGGCCCGATGACGTTTTTTTAAACCAGCAAGTGGGGGGAGAGAAAAATTCAAAAACAGGGAATGATATGGGGGTGTTTTTTCACGATTGTTGGCCAGTATCAAATGAAGAAAAAAACAAACAGGGGCCCGTGAGCCCTTTTTTATGTGGTCAGAAGGGGGTCTGGCAGACCTCCCCTTTGTTTCTATGGGCTTGTCCCGGCTGGGAATTTTCAAACCAGAAAAACAGGTAAAGGTTTTTTTTGCCTTCATTTTTTCATGCATACCAGTGAAAAAGACTAAAAGGGATTCAGCCAACAAAGAAAAGAGTCGAACGTTTACTTCCCCCACCGTCAAAAAAAAAAAGGGTTTGTTCCCCGTAAAACATAAGGCGCTAAACTTAAATGGCTGCTGCGACCATAGTTCACGTGAAAACCGGGGACGCAAGGGCAAAATTTGTCTTTTAAAAATTGGACGCTTGGTCATTTTTTTTAAACGATTTTTCACGTTAATTTTTTTTATGTCGCTTTGGAAATTTTTTGTTTTCCCACCGACTCAGGGACTAAATCTCTATCCCCTTTTCCGTAAAAAAATTTTGATGGATGGATGTTTTTTTTCAATTGAAATCTGCACATCCCCCCCTTCCTTGGTGGCAAAAATTTTTTTATTCTTTTTAAAAATTTTTTGGGGTCGCTGAAACTTTTTATTTGCACGAATGGGGTTTTTTTGAGTAAGAGCAGAAAAAAATTTAACAGATTTCTTTTGTGTAACGAAATTACTAAAGGTAGAGACCATTTTTACTTACATTTGGCCGCTGCAATATTTTTTTTTCTTAGGTAAAATTTTTTTATAGTTTTTTTTTTCCCCCCCAAACCGGACCTCACATAAAAAAAAAAATGGGCCCGCACTCATATTTTACTCAAATTCTGACGATTTCCCAGGAAAATTTTGGTAATGGAATTGGGGGCCCTTTTCCAACAAAAATAAGTCAATTTAACATGCATATATTGATTGAAATCGGACGCCCCCGCGCGGCAACCTTTCATGAAGGTCCAAAAATCCTTTTTTGGAAATTCAGGGGTTTGGCAATGTCCCCCCCCCCAAAGCCCCCCTGTGGGTGGTGGTTTTGGGTTTAAATCAGGAATGGCAATGCCCCCCTGTAAAAAAAAAAAGGGGTCGCTTTTTTCCCCAAAATTTAGATGCCAGAATTCCCCCACGACACGGGCTAAATGATCAAAAATTGCTAAAAACCCAGTGGGAGATCTTTTTCTATTTTTTGGGAACCGTTTTTCCTTGCACCCAAATTTCCCCGCTTCCCCCCCTTTCATCGTTATAATCATCATCCTCGCCATCAATCGTTTACGTCTTTATCATCTTTACATCTACAACCGAAACTTTTTTCTTCTTAAACTTTTAAATTTTTTTTAAATTATTTTCAATTTATCTTATTGTTATTGTTATCATATTTTTTTTATTATAGTAGTTTTGTAGTAGCAATAGTAGTAGTCTAGTAGTTTGTAGAAAAATTTTTTTTTTTGGGATCATTTCATTTTTTTGTTTTTTTTTTTGTGGTTGTTTTTTCTTCTTTGTATTTTTGTTTTTTAACTATTGATATTATCATTTTCATTATTGTTTCATTGTTTTTCATTATGTTATCATTATTTTGTTCTTGTTGTGGGTGTTGTTGTTTTTGTTTCTCATAATTATCATCATCATCAACAGCACCATCATCATCACATCATCATTATCATCATTTTCTAAAACTCATCTGCGTTTTTCGTTTTTTTTTTCTTGCCCTTGTCGGGCGTCGTTTTTGGGGGCCACCCCACTACCACCCCCCCCCCACCACCACCACCACCACTACCACCGCCCCCACCCCAAAAAAAAGTTCCCCTACCCGCTCCCCCGCCCCCACACTGCGGCAGCTTATATCCCGAACCTCCCGCCTGCCCTTTTTCCCCCCCCCCCCCCTCCCCTTTCCCCCATCCGAACCTTCCCCCCCGGTCCCCCCCCCCCCCCCCCTCCCCTTTTCCCCCCCCCCCCCCCCCCCCCCCCCCCCTCCCCCCCCCCCCCCCCCCATCATTTTTAACCCCCCCCCGCTTGCCCTTTTTCCCTCCCCCCCCCCCCCTCCTACCCCCCCCCCTTTCCCTTCCCCCCTTTATTGCCCCCCCCCGCCCTTTGTTTTTCCCCCCCCCCCCCTCCCCTTCCCCACACGAACCTCCGCCCCCGCCCTTTTTGTCCCCCCCCCCCCCCCCCCCCCCCCCCTCCCCCCCCCCCCTCCCTTTTCCCCCCCCCCCCCCCCCCCCCCCCCCCCCCCCCCCCCCCCCCCCCCCCCCCCCCCCCCCCCCCCCTCCCCCCCCCCCCCCCCCCCCTCCCCCGCCCCCCCCCCCCCCCCCCCCCCCCCCCCCCCCCCCCTTTTTCCCCCCCCCCCCCCCCCCCCCCCCCCCCCCCCCCCCCCCCCCCCCCCCCTTTCCCCCTCATTGAAAACCCCCCCGCCCCGCCCTTTGCCCCCCCCCCCCCCCCTTCCCCAAACCTGAACCTCCGTCTGCCCTTTGTCCCCCCCTCCCCTTCCCCCATCACGAACCCCCGTCGCCTTTTTTCCCCCCCCCCACCCCTTCCCCATCATAAAAATCCGCCTGCCCGTTGTCCCCCCCCCCCCCCCCCCTCCCCTTCCCAAACTGAACCTCCCCCCTCCCCCCCTTTCCCCCCCCCCCCCCCCCCCCCCCCCCCCCCCCCCCCCCCCCCCCCCCCCCCCCCCCCCTCCTTCCCCCCCTTTCCCCCCCCCCCCCCCCCCCCGCCTCCCCTGCCCTTTTTTTCCCCCCCCCCCCCCCCCCCCCCCCTTCCCCCCCTCACTGAAAACCCCGCCTGCCCTTTTTTCCCCCCCCCCCCCCCCTCCCCCCTGAACTCCCCCGCCCCCTTTTTTCCCTCCCCCCCCCCCCCCCCCCCTTCCCCAAAAACATGAACCTCCGCCGCCCTTTTTTTCCCCCCCCCCCCCCCCCCTTTCCCCTTCCCCCATCATTTTAACCTCCCCCTGCCCTTTTTTTCCCCCCCCCCCCCCCCCCCCCCCCTTCCCCCCTCACTGAACCTCCGCCTGCCCCCCTTTTTCCCTCCCCCCCCCCCCCCCTTCCCCCACAGAAAACCTTTTCCCCCTGCCCTTTTTTTCCCCCCCCCCCCCCCCCCCTCCCCCCCATACTGGAACCTCCGCCCCCTCCCTTTGCCCTCCCCCCCCCCCCTTCCCCATCCAAACCTCCGCCCCGCCCTTTGTCCCTCCCCCCCCCCCCCCCCTTCCCCCTCACTGAACCCCGGCCCCCCTCCCCCCCTCCCCTTCCCCCTCCCCCCCTTTTTCCCCCCCCCCCCCTTCCCCACATGAACCCCCCCGTGCCCCTTTGTCCCTCCCCCCCCCTTTCCCCTTATTGAAAAACCCCCCTGCCCCTTTGTCCCCCCCCCCCCCCCCCCCTTTTCCCCCTCACTGAACCCCCCGTCTCCCTTTCCCCCCCCCCCCCCTCCCCCTTTCCCCCCCATGAACCCCCCCCCCAGCCCCTTTTTCCCCCCCCCCCCCCCCCCTTTTCCCCATCCCTGAACCTCCGTGGTTTGGGCCCCCCCCCTCCCCCCCCCCCCCCCTCAGGAACCTCCGTTGGCCCCCTTTGTCCCTTCCCCCCTCCGTGTCAGTGTCATTTTCGTGTTCCGCCGACCTTCACCGGCCTTTTTTACGGCTTTTCCGCCCCTTTCAGTTTCTTTTTTGAATAGTTCTCAAAACTTTTATCCTACCCAGATTCTTCCCCTGCCCTCTTTTCACGAAATCCCCCGGTTTCCCTACGGCCAAGACAACTTGAGTGATGTGCCTGCCCCCGACCAAAGCGGTCTCCACTCAATTTTGGGTATCCCCACTCAGACACCCAAACGCTGGAACCTCTGTGTTTTTTTAGCGGGGGAAGAGTGGTCTTCCTTTTATTTCAAATCAAGGGCTCGGAATGGGGGCTGGGCATCTCGTCCCCCAACTCCATGACCCTTTGCTGTGTTCACAATCTGAAAAAGACCTGAGAAAAACTGGTCAGAAAAGTAAAATGCCCAGTTTTCCCTTCAAGTGTCAATTTAGCAAAAGAAACGCAGACGTCAACATGCCACTTTTCATTTTTAAATGTCCCCAAATTTTCAATGGTGGAAAGTCGCAAAAAAGTAAAAAGCATTCTGTTTTTTTATTTTTTTAAAAATCTCCAGTAAAAAGGGGAAAAATAGGTGGCCTTGAAGCCACCACTCGAGCCCAAAGTCCGAGCGCAGCGTTCCCCCCCAAAAACGTACAATCAAACCCCAACCCAAGCAAAAAAAAAAAAAAAACCGGATAACAGAACAAAAAAAAACCCCCAAAAAAAAAATACAACTACGGGTTTTACACGGGCGGGGCGTTAAAACCGTCCCCCCAAACTTTAACCAAAAATTTTCAGGGAGGGGTGTGGGGGGAAAACTTTTTTTTTATTTTCTGGGGATGGAGTGTGGGGGTATGCTTTTCTATTTTTCAAGGGGATGGGGTTTTGGGGGGTAAGTTTTTTTATTTTACAGGGGGATGGGGGGAGGGGGGAAGTATTTTTTTATTTTTTGGGGAAAAGGGGTGTGAGGGGGGATGTTTTTTTTTTTTTTTTTTTACATGGGGGGTGGGGGGGGGAGGGGAAAATTTTTCTTTTTACAAGGGGGGGGGTGGGGGTTATGTTTTTCTATTTACATGGGGATGGGGGTGGGGGTTTTTTTTTTCATTTTTCATGGGGAGGGGTGTAGGGGGGTTTTTCCCCATTTTAAAATGGGGATGGGGGGGTTGGGGGGGGAATTTTTTTTTATTTTCCTGGGAAAAAAAGGGGGTGAGGGGGAAGTTTTATTTTTCCCCTAAAAAATTTCAAAAGGGAGGGGAATGAGGGGTTTAAAAAATAAACCAAAGAGGGGTAG
>JAMYXO010008095.1:0-11264 GCA_033310375.1 Conus canariensis
GGGGGTTGGGGGCTGAGGGAAGGGGGGAGGTCCTTTGCATTTTCAATAAAACACAAATCAAATTTGTTTATATACAATATTCAACCATTTTTAAAACATACGCGAATAATTTTGCTAAGTAGTGGTTTACAGATAAAATACATATATTTTATTTTGAATTCTAACGCTAAAAACCAACGAGAACTAAACTGTACAAAACCAAGTTTGTTTAAATTTGCAAAATTTATATTTAAGCCATGTAAGCTCCAAGAATATCTGCACTCAGTGATACACAAAGGTTTTTACATGCAGCTGTGCTTTTGGGCTTTTAATGCAAAGTAAAATTTTGCAAATAAATATGGATTCAAAAAGACTCTTTCTTTATTCTCTAACATCAAACAATACAATTCCTTGTAAATCAAAAAACATACAATGTGAATTTTTTTTTCAACAGCAAAATCGTACATATTAGTATGACATTAAACCTATGAAAAATTCTGCCTTCTTGCTCACAAAATTTTATAAAAAGTAAAAGATATGCAGATCAAAACCGGGGGTTAAAGTAATCCTTTTGGGCAACAAAATTCTATTTCCTGAGATTTTTTTTTTTAAAACTAACAAAACCAATTCGGGCACAACGTATCATCCTCCGGTGACTAAATCCCTCCCATACATCCTTGGGACAAAAAATCGAAAGTTTCCAAAAAAAACAACGGACCAGCCAGAAAGGGGTCACATCAGTAAAATTAGAAGGGAAACCCTTTCCACTCTAATAAGCCACCCAAAGATAAAAAAAAAAAAAAAAAAAAAAAAAAAAAAAAAAAAAAAAAAAAGAAAACAGCTAACTTTTGATTTTCCATTCTCCAATCCATCAAAGGGTAAGCATCACCAAACACAAACAGTTTTATATCCACACACCCAAATATTCACATTGCACACATAATCCACCCCTCCCCCCCCCATCCCTCCATGCACCTCGATGAAATTGTTTGCAACACAGGGCCAGAGCTCGCCAGTACGTACACAACGTACCCTATGCTTAGCTCTTTTACACTCAATCATATTCATCCTACTGAACCATGGCTCTACTATCCTCGTATATTTTGGCAAAATACCCCCCTATGGAAGTTTTATTCTTTTAAAAAAAAAGAAAAAAAAAGAAAAAAAAAAAAAAATAATTAAAAAAAAAAAAAAAAAAAAAAAAAAATAACTCTTATTTCCCTACATATCCCCCTCCAATCAAAACATATATACCCATAACACAAACACACACACAACACATACAAAAAATTACATATACACACATAATATTATATACAATACATACATAACATCACACCTAGACAATGTCGCTTAAAAATTTTAAAACCTTTAAAAATTATATTTTATCACAATAAATAATTTTCATGGGAACGAGATAAGAAATCAACTCGTGAATTTGAAAAAAGTTGACAATTCTTTCATTTTCAAAGTTTAAAACTTCCCCAAACCACAATCATTTACTAAAAACCTTTACCATGAATCTTCAAATAAAGGTTTTTAATAATCCGTTTTTTTGGGAGTTTTTGAAGTTCAGATTCACTGTTGCAACGTATTTTTCTTTTTGATACCGTCCTTGAGTATTTTAAGAATACAAGGGGGATCGGCACTTTGTTATCTTCATTTAAAAAATTTTTTACCAAAAGAATTATCGTAAACCCCACTACGCTTTTTGAATTAAAGCTGTACCAAATAGTACTATATTTTCTGTGAAATAAATTATCTACTTTAAAAAACATTTCTTTTTTTCAGCGTTTTTTTCTAGTGTTTTCCAAAATTCATGAACTTTTTTTGCATCTCCAAAGACATGCTCTATATATTTTTCTCATTACTCAGAAATTGCAGTTTTGTTTTGTACAACCCATTTCTTTTAACACTACATTTGTTCCATTATCTATGTATATTCTTATCTTAACCATTTAAGTTTTTACCCCTTTTAAACGCGAATCTTTGGAAAAAACTTTCCCGGAGTCTTTTTTTGACTTTTCAACCATTTTTTGTGCAATTTTTGGGTTTCCGGGTTTTTCCTTGATTAAAGTTTTAAATATATCGGGTCCTTTTGATATAGAGCATATCCCCCAAAGCGCTTTGCTTCCATATTTCTTTTTGAAAGTAATCCAATTTTCTTAAAATAATTTTTATTATGCTAACATCCCATGAAAGTAAAAAGTTAATCTGTATGTTGTATCTTATCTAAATTCTTTAAAATGTAGTTTTTTCTCCATTATTCTTTTTAAAATCAGAAATTCGTTTACTTTTTTTTTCATCCACCCTTTTAAACAAAACAGTTTTTTTTCCCCTTTTCAATTTTTATCATTATAAAGTTTGGGTTGGGCATATTTCCGAGTGGTTTCGGGTTTTACTTTAAAAAAAAATTGTCTATAGAGGTGAATACTTTTCCAAAAACATTTTTCTTTTTTTTCTTATACACAGATATTTTGGGATACTCTTCAATGTTTTTCAATAAACGAGCTTTTATCCCAACAATTTTTTCCATCTGTGGTATATTTTAAATTCCTTACCCAGGGTTTTTTTTTGGGTGATAAATGCTTGTAATCGGGTATTTTTCGGGTCCTCCCTCTTTTTAATCCTTTTACAGTTTTTCCCCGGTTTTTGTCGGGCTTCTTTTCCACCAAAACCAAAAACTAGTCTTGTAATTCTTTTATATAGCAATCCGGGGGGTTTGGCAAAAGAAGCCAGAAGGGTTTAATTTTGACAAATAGCGATTGATTACTGCGATTCCCCCGAAGGGTAATTCTTTTTACCATTTTTTGAATAATGCTTTTACTTCAATCACTTTTCTTTGTATTTCTTTTTCTATTTCTTTAGATCATTAGTAAAAACCCTATTTCCTAGTATTTTTAATTCTTTAGGGTCCCCTAACATGTTTTTGGTGGCTATATTTTTTTGGGATTTTTATTACTCCCCAAACCTTGATCTGCGTTTTTTCTTTATTTAAAAATCCAGACGTTTTAAAAAAACTTTCTAAAATTTGAGACTTTTTTAAAGGATATTTTCTCCACTATTCATTTGTTGATACACTGCAAAATGTGATATTTAATTTCCCCCACCAGGATTCCTTTTAGTTTTTTTCTTCTTTTATCATAAAAAAAATTCTGCACATATTCAAAAAGTATGGTGACTTTGGGGGCGCTTGACGACACCCCCCCCTCTATATAAAAACCCGGTGTGCTTTGTCCATTGGCAAAAACTATTGATTTAATATTTTTTAAAAAAACACAACCATCTGCAAATACCCCGCCAATCAAAGGCTTTTTTACTTTGAACAAAAATTCCAATCTAATAGTCAAACGCTTTTTCAAAATCAGATTTATCAAAACCTGGTTTTTTTGTGTTTCGTTGATTATTATACATAAATAGTCTGATATGTTTTCCCATGTATCTTTGGAATAAACCGGGGCTATCTTCCTAATTACAGTTTGGGAGTATTCTTTAAACTATTTGCTATGCATGTTTATCCTTTTTAAATTTCATTTAACAAGAAATAGGTCCCCTTCTTAATTTTTCTTGGGTTTACCTGGTTTTGGATACAGATAATTTTATACCTTCTTTTGTACATTAGAAAGCCTCCCCTTTAAAAACTCTCTTCAAGGTTTTTACAATTTGAAAGCCAAATCTGTTTCCAAAAGAATTTAAAAAAACTCCTCCAAACCCATCGTTCCTGGGCTTTTCCACCTTCTTTTTCAATCCGTCCTTGCTTCCTCCAGTGTTATTTTAAAATTCTAAAGATCTACTTTTCTTCCATTGTTATTTTTGGGTACCCTTTTCTAAATCTCAATATTGATTGTTTCCCAAATCTCTTTTTTTTTATAATTTTTCATAGAAGTCTTTAACTTCTTCTTTTATTCCACTGTATGTTTTATTATTTTCCCTTGACTGTTTATCATTTTTTTTTTGCTTTCTAAAAAATTACTTTTTTTAAAATTTCAGAAATACTTGTTAAATTTTTTCCCTTCTGCTAACCCATCTTGCTTTAGATCTTAGTGTACCCCATTCTGATTTTTTTCTCTTAAACAAAGTCAACTCCTGATTGTTTCTTCAATCCTTTCCTGTTTTGTTCTGTTTTTGTTCTTTTTCTAAATTTCTTTTTTCATGTGTCAATTTTTCTTTTTCGCTTTGATTCTCTTTTTTTCATTGTTGCATATAAATTGTTTTTTTCAAATTTTCACAAAAAAAATCCAAAAAGGTCCTACAGATTTTTAAATTTTTATTTCTGAGTTCCTCATCTTTTTTTGGGTTGGGTTCTTCCTGGGTTTTCTGTATATTTCTTTTATTATGTTTTTATTTCTTCTTAAAATTTTCATCAACAAATTTTTTATCTTAATGGGGAGGTTTAAATTTCCCAAAAAAGTTTTTTGTTTGACATCTTTTCCAAAAATTTAAGTTTTAAGTTATTAAAAAATGATCAGTTCTATACCCCGGAATTATATCTGTACTCAAAGTACCAATCAGGTAATCCGATGGGAAAAAGAAATCATTCTACTTTGCAAAAGGGGGGTTGGTCTTCCCATTATACTCCAATGTCTGGATTGTTCTCTCTCCAATATCTTTAAAACAAGCTCGCATCTTTTTTCCACGCTTCTTATTTTGGGTTTTTAACATGTTTATATTAAAACAACTTTTTCCTGTTCTAAGGCAATATTAAAGCTCCAACTTTTATAACATTGTTGTTTTTGTATCTTTTTTTTCTCTGTATTAGACCCTTCAAAAAACTAGGGCATCTTTTTTGGGACCATATACCTACTAAAATATTTTCTTTTTCCATATTTTAAAGGGAATAATAATAAATTCCATTATACTTTTAAACTTTTTATTTTAAAATTCAAGTTATTATTAAATACACTGCTTTTTCCCCGGGCATTTAAGAAGTGAAAAAAAGACACAAATATCCCCTTTCGATTGTTTTTTTTTTTCCCTTTTTGTTTTTTAAAAATGTGGGGCTTTTAGACAAATAAAATAATTTTTTTTTCCTCAAATAGTAAAGCACCTCCTTTTTCGTTTATTCCAACCCCTACAGTTTAATAAAGAAATTGTTATTATATTGTTACTACTTGTTTTTTGTTCCTTTATGTTTATTTTAGTCGTTTACAAATAAAATTTTTCCTTAACTCGCTAAAACATTTTAAAACTTCGGCATTTTCTTAAATTTTTAAGAACTGAACATTCAAACATTTTAAAACCCCATTTGGTCTTTTATAACACAGGGACTTATACTCAAACTTTTTATTAAGAAGAACTCCCACCTTTTTGATAGTTTCGTACCACACACCATACATTATTCCCCACTGGTGGGGTAAAATTCCAGAGCCTTCAAAGCTCCCCTCACCCAACCCCCAAAATTAAAAATAACAAGTTTTCACACCCATCATTAAATCAACATCATAAATGCACAAAAAAGTGTACATACCCAGTTTACAATCTCACTCCACCACACCCCACCACCTTTTGAGAAAATGAAAAGGTAATGACAACAAAAGACCAACTTACAAAGAAATGACAAAAACAAACACCACCACACACACACACACACCAACCTTTTATATAAGGCCACCACCCTCTCCAAAGGGCATGGAAGCCTACACAAACAACTACAATATCTACGCGAGGGGGGAAAAAAAAAAAACAACAAACAAACAAAAAAAAAAAACCCCCGTGGGGAAAAACATTTATTCATCTTGATGACTAACACGTGATCAAATACTTTACTACCCGTGATCAAATCAAACTATCCCTTCGTACAATCATTTTTCTGTGAGAAAAAGACCAAACTAACTAGGGAAAGGGAAAGAAAAAAAAAAACAACAACAACAAAAACAACAAAAAAGACCACAAGACCTTTTTTTCCTTACTTTTGCCCCCCAACTACCCTTAACCAAAGGGACTCTCCCACCGACTTGCCAATCTCAAAAGACCTTCACCCCCAATGAAAAACAAACAAAGTAAAGGGGGGGAAAAACAAAACAAAACAAAAAACCGCCAAGGGTCTTTACAAAAAGGCTCACGATACAGAAATTACATCAGTGGTTTCAAAATTTACAAACCTTTAAAAATTTTCTAAAACCCTTTCACATTACGATTTTGAACAGAAAACAATCCCGCTGGTTAAATTAATTTGGTCACTTACATTCGACACGCACAAAAACAAACAAAGGTAAAGGAGGGCGGACACAAAAAAGAAGAAAGAAAAAAAATCTAACGCAGTTCCCAAATTCGCAAAAATTTTCACACGAATTCGCCGCACCGCTTCACCACCACTGCACCGTTCTTCGCCCCACCCTGCTGCAAATTCCCCTCTTTCCGCACTAACAACACGATAGCCGGGGGGTCAACTTCCACCATAGTGACCCCGTTCCTTTAAAATTTCTTCCGCATAGAGCACGAGTCCCAAACCCAGGGGGAACAAAACAAAAATAATCCCGGGCAAAGTTTTGGGAACACGGAAACCCTTGGGCCGACCCTATGCCCCCAAATTTTCTCTTTTCCACCTCATTTTCATTTCCGGTTGAACAGAGAAACCCCTTCTCCTCGCACTGTACCCCCCTCTCGACGCCCCCCCCTCTCCCCTTCTGCCCCCGAGATCCAGGTTGTTCCTCCTACTATCAAACGTCCCGAACACATCGGCCACTCTGCAAGGTGCCGTATTTCACTACGGGGGGCCGTCGCGCTCTCCGGGGCTTCCGGCGTCGCAGCTCTCAAAAGCTATCTTCTCAGTCGGACAAACAGGCACCTCATTTTCCTCCACCGTAAAGCCCGCTTGGAAATTCCCCCGGGGGCGCAAGTTTTCCCATCAATCGCATTCGACATTGTTGGGGTTCTTCGCCGGTGAGAATCGCGAGTGGGGGGGAAAAAACAACGCCAACCGTTTGACTGGTTTGGGGAGTGATCTTTCCCCCTTTCCTCCATTTTGTTCTCTCGCGTTAAAAACAAATTTCGAAAGAGTCTTTTTCCTGGCCCGGACAGGGGGACTAGTTCCCCTTTCGTTTTTTGGGGGTGTCTTTGCACGTTAACACCGAGTTTTGGGGGAACTAGGCCTAAAACGCACCATTTGCGACGTTTTTTTTCTCCCTTTGGCGGCCATAACACTGCACACTGTCACAACACTGACAGCATTTTAGCGCCGATTTCCCCCAAAACACGCTCACCAAAATTCCAAAAACCGGGTGGAGGTGGGCATAGATACCTGTTAACTTTGTGGGATTCTTGGTGCCGATCGTTAGTTAATTAACTAAAATAATTACAAAGTGCAACTTCAAAAAAAACTCCACACATCCGTTAACAGGGGTTCACCCGCCATTTCTGACATACTGACATTCACAGCACTTAAACTAACCCAAAACTTGGGGTATCTCTGTAATGAAAAAAAACACAATAAAAGGGAAAAGAAGAAATTAAAAAAACACTAGGCACAATGATATACACAGGGCTTTCTACATGGGCAAGGTTCCCTAGACAAACAAAACAGATTTTCTTTGTCACGGACGATTTTCATATGCCGAGTTTCTAACAACTCTCTACTATGGGTTTAGTAAGAAATTTTTCAGCACCTGGACTGCTTTGAAAAGAGCTAAAATTTTGGGGGAACACAACAGATACAGACAATGTACCCGACAAGGGAAAGGGTAGGGGAGGGAAGGGGGTTTCATTCAAATTTTTGCAACCTTCCAAATATTCACCGCAACCCCCCGCTTGGGACTTTTCGGACTGCTGATGGAAAGGGTACTTTTCCTTAACTCTAACATCTCAGAAGCTATTCACCCTTTAGGGAAACACTCCCTGCACTGGGGGGGCCCCCTGATTGTGTAGAAAGATACACAATGTCAGTAATATATGTTCTGTCAACTTTTCTTCTTTGACAAACCAAAAAATACGAATTTTTTTTAAAGTGGTCAGCTGGATCTTCATTTTTAACTCGGTTTTTCTTCAACTCTGTCCCAAGGGGGCTGAAACCAGTTTAGACAGTGGCTCGTGATCCTGGGTTGCGGGGTTTAATTCGGTACGGGGGTTTTTTCCCCCAGATTAACTTTGGTTTCTGCTCCATTCCCCCTACTTTCCCTTTGAATGAACTATAAACCGGGTTTCCGTTTGAACCACGCACAACATCTTTCACACAGTAAAATCCCATCACCAACTTTTGGGGAAAAAGGGCCAATTTTTGGCTGTTTGGGATGGAACAAGTAAGCACCCTTTCCCCCAAATGATATGGCTCCTTATGGGGGATAAAAAAAAGCAACACACAAAACTCCACGCCCGACTATACATGTCCCCCCGGAGTATCACCTGCGCTGCAAAAAAAAGAAAGAAAAAATAACCCAGAACAGAAAGTAAAATGTGAAAACTTCACGCATCATAACAAATAAACTGTTTTTCGTTTTCAAAATTCATAAAAAATTTCCCCTTTGGAGTTAACGTTCTAAAAATTCAAACATTCTTTCTTTTTTTAAAAACCCCCTTTAATGCAGACTCTTTAAGTCCAAACACTTCAAAGTTTTAAAATTTCGAACAAATCTTTTTTTTTTAAAAAAAGTCAAACTTGTTTATCTGTTCTTGCATAATTTTAGTAAAATATCATTAAACTATCACTTTTTTTTGCCTAACACTGCCCATCACAAGGCTGATGGTTAATATTACGACTAATATTTGAACGAAATTCCTTTTTCCCACGTACTCAAGCTAACGCACAGCATTTTAGAAAGCAACTCAAGGGTTAAAAAAAGATGCACGATGGACTGGAAACCCTTACGTAGTGTTTCTGGCACTGGCGCCCAGGACTGAGGTGTCCCCACGTGAAGGTGGCACCGCAAAGCACATGAGAAAGACCTGTAAAACAAAAAAAAAATCAAAAAATCAAAATACCCCAAGAAATACAAAACTCACCCTTATATGCAAAAAAACAATCTATAGATTCTTTAAAGCAATTTGCTTTACAAAAAAAAACTAACAATTCTATATTTTGGGTTTTATATTGTTTTTTTGGGTTTTGTCTTTACTTGTTTTTTTGTTTTTTTTTCGTTCATCTTCTGGCCACCAAACCCTAACCCCACCACTCATTCTGGGCCCTCCCTAGCCACTACCTCTTCCCTCCTGGCCCTGCACTGACAATCCACAAAATACAATGTCAAGTCATCAGAGCAAACCCCCCCCGGGGAAAACTGGCCCCAAACACCAGAAAAGCGACACCTGCGGTTTTTCATCAGGGAAATTTGGGCCAACGTTACAAACCATTTATTAATCTAATGAAACCCACTGAGTGTCCCCTTTTTTCCAAACTAAGCCCTTGGTAAACTCAGTTCTGGCCGCGCCAAACCACACCTACTTCTCCCGCTTCCCGTCACTGACAACCCAGGAAAAACAATGCAAGTCCCCTGAGGCAAAACCCCCCGAGGACACATGCCTCAATCAGGCCCGAGAAAACGGGCACCTACAGTGTTTTTATCAGAAATTTGGAGCAACTGTCACAAACGCTTCATTATCTAATGAAAACCTACGGTGTCCCATCTTCCAAAACTAAGCCCAGGTAAAGCCCCATTCGGGGGTAATGCTGGGGGGGCAGAAGAACCCTCAAACGAGTACCCGATGGAAACAAATCCCAACCTCCCAGTAATCCGCAATCTAACCACCTTGTCATCACTGGTATACTTGTTATTTTTACGTAAACAAAAAAATCACACTACATTCCCCCCAACACAGGCAGCAATTTTGGTTTGGTAAAACTTGACATCTAAGCGGGTTTTCAAATTTTTTTGATGGAAAGGTTAACTGGGATGGCACGTACCCTTCAAAAGGGGAAAAAAACAACCACAAAAACCATCAGCATGCATGGCTGATGCCATAATGTCTCCACCTTGTTCATCAAAACAAAATTCCAATGGGAAACCCAAAATAGCACGAGGTCTGTGAGCCGACGGGGACAACCTGTCCCACCTGGGGACCCCATAGACAGCCCCCACACGGGGAAATTTGGGGTCTGTGCCCGGGCACGTACTCACCTGAGACCCTTTGGGACACCTCCACAAAAGGGCAAAGGTCGGACCCGGGACGGGTACCCACCTGAGAGCTCCATAAAACGCCTCCACATAGGGCAGATGAGTCTTACCAGCACTGAAACCCCCCTGAGGAGCTCCTGAGGAGGGGCCTCCCCATAGGCGTTTTATCTTGAGCCGGGCCTGTACCCACCGGGAGCTCCATGGGGCAGCCTCCCATGGGGCAGATGAGTCTGTACCAGGCACTGTACCCCCGAGCTCCATGAGGCACCTCCACCCGGGCAGATAGGCTTTTGAGCCGGGCACTGTACCCACCTGAGGCTCCATGAACAGCCTCCACACAGGGCAATAGGTCTGTGACCGGCCTGTACCCCACCTAGGACCCAGAGGAAGCCTCCACAAAGGCAGAGAGGCTGTGAGCCAGGCACGTACCCACCTAGACTCCATAACGGCCTCCCATGGGGCAAAAAGGTTTTTGACCGGGCACTGTCCCCCTGAGGACCCATAGGACGGCCTCCACATGGGGAAAGAGGGCGTGACCGGGCAGTACCCACCTGGACTCCAGAGGACGGCCTCCACAAAGGGCAGTAACTGTGACCGGGCGGGGAGAGTCGTGGGGGGCCAACCCTTTCCACGTCCTTGCAGACTTTCGGGTTTTCGGGAAGTGACACGGATCACACAGGCAACATAAGGGGGAGGTCGTGCGTCCCGGAAGGAAAAACAAAATAAAATTTAAAAGAACAAATGCTGTGCGAGTCCAGGGGGGAAGCCAAAAGGGAATAGTAAGACAAAGTTTACTTGCCCTGGGGGAAAACCCAAAAATGGAATGAACAAAAAAAGTTTTTTTTGTCACCCCATGGCGGAATAACAAAATGGAATAAAAAGAACAAAGGTCTTCTCTGTCCCTGGGGAAATGGGGGGGTAGGGTTGGGGGAAGGAAAAGTTTGAAAAAAAAGAACAAGAATGGAGAAAGAACAATACAAAGGGAAAGGGGCAAGTTTTTCTTCAGATCAATGTCCATCCATCACTGTCACTAACCATCAAAAAAAGAAAAAAATACTTAAAAAAATTAAAAATTTTGGGGCAACCCATAAAAAACATTCCAGGGAAAAAAAACACCAAACAGACCACAATTCAAACTTTCCAAAACTCGCTGTCAAAATTGGCATTTTTCCTTAGGGGTTTTTTACTCATTACATACCCCTAAACCACTTCCCAGTGAAAAGGAAATACAAAAATTATGAA
>JAMYXO010008096.1:0-11263 GCA_033310375.1 Conus canariensis
AGCTTGGGCAGAGGGGAAAAAACATCGTTTACCAACCCCGATGGGTTTTTTGTTCCCCCCCAACCCTTAAATTTCCTACATTTGTTCAACTGCCACATCAATGTGGAAATATGCAGAAGCATAATAAATCATACAAGTACGTCCTGAAGTAAGTCCACAAGGGCACAGACCAACCGTCTTCCAACTCCATGCCACTCAGGCAGGTGAAGGAACAGCTCAACAACTCCAGTCCATGATGAATCCAAATGTAACAGAATGCCTGCTACGTTGGCAGCATCGAGGCGACCTGGAGACTCCAGGGATTTGACATGCATGAGCGCCACCATGTGCAGAGACCAGCTGTCCAATTGGAGAATGGACAATGGGTCTACTCAATCCACACAACGCAGCGCAAAGAGCACAAGGCTCCCCCCCAGAAGCAACCATATACCGGCCAACTTAGCCTATGCTCTCAAGACCCAACAGCACGAGAGCTGAAGTACGTGGAAAGTCCCTGAGCAACTTCACATTGATGTCCACCAGAAAATGGGAAAAACGACAACGGGGCACTGCAATCCCGCGAATGTCACAGATCATCTCGCCAGGGAGAGTGCTACATCTTGAGGCTTCTACTCAACTAAGAATGGATCCGCGTTCGTACGAGGACTGAAGAAATAGTCAACGGCTATGTCCACAACATTTTTTCAAGAAGCTTGCAATGCACATGGACTCCTAGATGATGACCGCCTTCTACACCTTGCCCTGGAGGAACCTCCATCTCTCAGAGACCCCGACTGCTGCGTGACTTCTGTATTATCCTGGTGGCTTTCACCCCAGTAAAACCCAGGCAACCTGTGGAACAACTTCAGAGACCATCTTGCAGAAGATTCCTCTTCCAAGACCGAAAGATGTCTATTAATGAAGCGCAGATACACAGATCCATCTACAACCAAGCGCTTACTGTGAATCAGGAAAACTCCTTCCTTCCTAGGAGGCACGTCCTACAGAGGAGTAAGGGATGCCAACAGTCCACACAACAACAAACTGTGCCTCGAGAATACAACCGCAGACCCATTACGACACTACTGCAATCCGGGCAGCAGACTGGATGACCATCTGAAGAAAGCTGACAGCTGAACCAGGAGAGACGTGTACGACAGCTTTATGTACCATGGTTGAGCAGAGGCAGGATCCCACACAAGCAGCAACATAATGTTCCTTGATGCTCCATGAGGGACAGGAAAGACCAACCTGAATCTAATCCCTGAACAGGATCCGCTCCACAGGCAAAATAGTGCTAGCCACTGCTTCCAGTGTCATTGCCGCTACTCTTTTGGCCGGGTGGGCGGACAGTAAAATAGCATTTTCAAGGCTCCTCTGGAAGCCGACAAGCAAGAAACGCCAACCTGCACGTCAAGGCGTGTCAACGTGTCCAAAGTCATCAAAGAGGCGCAACCGTCATAATTGATGAAGCTCCCTTGACCCACCAAGCTGTCCTACGAGCCCATGGACTCTACCAGCAGGACATCACCCAAGTGTCACAGGCCAATGGGAGGCATCCCAACGCTGTTCTGTGGACTTCAGCAGATCCTCCTGTCGTCCTCAATGGCACCAGAGCCAACATTGTCAACGTGCCTGTCGTGATAGCCAGGAGGATCTGATAGAAAGCAGTCTACCCGGGAAAAAAGGGGGGAATTCTTCCCTGCTCACTGTGGCAGACTCAGACTTGGTTAGCGGAAAGGGGCCATAACTCTCCTGAACGAGACTGTCCACAGTCAGAACAGAAAAATCGTAGCTGACTTCCTGGAGAGGAAACTGTACAGATCTGTTGACACGGCCAAGAATAAGATAGCATCCTTATCCACAAGAACTCCTGAACCCATTGAGATTTCTGGAACTTCCACAAAGGAAACTGTTGCTGAAATCTTGGAGTCCCTATTAATCATTCTCCGCTCCATGCACTCCGCCAAAGGTGATCAATGGCACCCGATGAGTCTTCACCAGACTGCACAGGAACGTTGTAGAAGAGAAAAAATCATGTGGCCCAGACAAAGGTAAACCGGAGGCTGCTCCCAGAATTCCTCTGGAACCCATGGACTCACCCCTGCCATTTCCAGTTCAGACGGCTTCAAGTTTCCCATGAAACCAGCATTCGCTCTGATAATCATCAATAGCAGGGTCCGACATTTTATCACCTTGGGGCAGACCTGACCGTTCCTGTTTTACACATGAATGTTCTACGTTGCAGCATCACGAACTGGAAACGCAGAAACACTGACAATACCTTGCCGCCAAACAGGAGACCAGAAATGTCTACCCAAGCTCTCCAATAGACATGATACTCGTGAAAATGCAGTCTTTCACAGAGGTTGTCATTGTTTGAGTTGGATTTAACGTCCGTGCCAAATCAAGATATAGCAGACGGCTGGTCCATGACACATTAGACTGACACTGCGGGGCCAGGTGGACATTCGGGGTGAACTACGGTCCATTTTAGCTGGAAACATTCCACATCAAAATTTCCAAGACAAGCCAGATTCGAAACCACGACCATTGGATCATGAGTCCACGCTAATCCACTAGGTTTATGGCGCCCCACAGATGTTGTCATTTGGAGCACTTCCAATCGAGAATTGAGAATGCATCGGGAAGTTCACAAAGTACAGCCATCCCTCTAAGGCTGTGTAATCTATGGAAAAAAATTCGTGAGGGAAAACAGATTGAGAGGCAAGAAGGAGTGGGCGTCCAAAGAAATTGGGTGAAGTAGATAGGAGGATCTGGGCAATTGGTTCGCATGGGAAAAACGAAAACAAACCCAAGCTGAATTATTATTGTATTGACTTTTTTAAGTGTGAGAGAGAGGGGGGGCCAGAAAATTATTGTCAGATATACCCGAGCAAAGCCGGGTACACCGGCTAGTAATACAATGGCAACTCTGTGTGTGAGTGTGTTGTGTGTGTGTGTGTGTGTGTGTGTGGTGTGTGTGTACGCTATAGACTCAAAAACGGCTCCAACCGATGTCATAAATTTGGCAGGTACGTCCCGTTGTGACTCGAGGATGGTTTTGGCTAATACTAAAAAAATAAAACCGTTAAAAAACCGTTAAAAAGCTGTTTATAACGGTTTTTCAAAGTATCTTTTTTCTCTGCTTTATTGTTCACTAGCCGTTGTTACATTGCACAGGTACAGACTACTTTCTCTAAAATTAGAACCGTTATTTGGCAGATAAAAAAACCTTATATATAACAGTTAAAAACCGTAAAAACACCAAACCCAAATAAAAGAAACTGTTTAAAACCGATCTTCCTTGATAATTTAGCAGGTACGTCTGTTGGACCCGAGGATGTTTGGGGCTCAATCTATAAAAAAAAGAAAACCTTAAAAACCGTTAAAAAACAACAGTTATAACGTTTCAAAGACAATCTTTTCCACTGCTATTTACATCAAATGGCCCATTGTGACATGCACAGGTACGGGGCTATTTTCTCGAAAATTAGAACCGATATTTGGCAGTTTTAAGAAACAAATTATAACAGTTAAAACCCGTTAAAAACCACCAAACCCTATGAAACTGCTAAAACCCGATCTTCAGAGGTTGGCGCCATGAGAGTTTATAGGATCGCCACCAAACTTGACATAAGCCTACAGGAACATCCAGCGGGTAATAAGGGTCATTAGTATTCATAATTACCGATAAATTTGACCGTTAAAAACCGTTATTTTCAAATTTAGGCTGTATCATGATGAAATTCCCCCGTAACATTTGCGTTTTAAATGCCGAAAAATGATATGGAACTTTTACGAACCGAATTTACAATTTGACCTTTAAAAAACCGTTATTTTTATAAATTAGAAGTATTCGGAAGAAATCCGATATACATGTGCAGTTTTGAACGCTAAAACAAAGATATAAACAATTTTCAAGATCCGCAACTTAACATTAGACCGTAAAAAACCTTATTTTTCAGAATTTCTAATTACCACGCCTTCTTTGATAACATTCCGTATGCACGTACAGTTGTAAAGCACTGAACAATGTTAGCAAAAATTTTACGACCAAAAACTTAACACTGACCGTTAAAAACCGTTATTTTTATAAATTAGAGTATTCGAAGAAATTCGATAACCATGTGCAGTTTTGAACGCAAACAATGATATGCAATTTTTCAGGATCCCGAAACTTAACATTGGACGTAAAAACCTTATTTTCTGATGTCTAAATTTTCATCCTTCTTGATAACATTCCTGTATGCACGTACAGTTTAAGCAACTGAGCAATGTTATGCAAATTTTACGAACCAAAACTTAACACTGACCGTTAAAAAACCGTTTATTTTCTAAATTTACACCGCTAAAGATAAAAATTCGGAATGCGTAAGTCCAGTAACGTTAAGTAATTTTGCAACATGGATGGATTAAGCGGTACGTCTGTTGTGACCCGAGGATGGTATGGGGCTAATCTCTAAAAAAATAAAACCTTTAAAAACCGTTAAAAAAAAACTGTTTCTAACGGTTCAAAGACATCTTTTTCCCTCTGCTTTTCATCAATGGCCGTTGGTGACATTGCCACAGGTACAAGCTACTTCTCGAAAATTAGAACCGTTTATTTGGCAGTTTAAGAAACATTATATATAAATTAAAAACCGTTTTTAAAACCACCAAACCCTAATAAAAACTGTTTTTAAAACCCGATCTTCTGAGGTTGGAGGCCAACGACAGCCATCGGATCGCCACCAACTTGACACAAAGCCTACAGGAACATCCTGCGGGTAACATAGGATCATTAGATGGTCAATAACCATTAAAGATAGACCGATAAAAACGTTATTTTCAAATTTAGGCTGTTCTTGATGAAATTCGGTATACATGTGCAGTTTAAATATGCCGAAAAATGATATACAACTTTACGAACGAAATTTACAATTGACCGTTAAAAAACGTATTTTATAAATTTAGAGTATTTCTGGGAAGAAATTCGATATAACATGTGCATTTGAACGCTAAACAATGATATACAATTTTCAAGATCCGAACTTTAACAATGGACCGGTTAAAAACCGTTAAATTTCTGAATATCTAAATTTATCACCCTTCTGATAACAATCCGTATAGCACGTACAGGTTTTTTAACACTGAACAATGTTAATTTACGAACCAAAACTTACTTGACCGTTAAAAACCGTTATTTTCCTAAATTTACACCCGCCCCCAAAATTTTTATGAAAATAAATCTGTTATGCGTATGTCCCATAACGGTAATTAATTTTGCAACAGGGATGGACATGAGTAGGGGTGATGAAAAAGGAGCAATGAGAAGGGCCAGAAAAATGATTGTACAGTGCAAAGGCCAGATACACTATTTTTACATTGACACAGACCCGTTGAAAAAAACTAACTACTGCACAAATTCGGTTTCCTACAAATTAAGGGCAATCAGTAGGAAATGGAAATGGGAACAGTGAGTGAGCAGGCGAAAATCGAGTGAGAAAAAGCATCACGACGTGCTCGGGGAAAAGGGGCCCAGAGGCAGAGCGGAAAACATAGAATGTATCAGAGAGAGAAGAGAGAGAGAGATGAGAGAGAGACAGAGACAGACAGAGACAGAGGACAGAAAGTTTATCTTGTGTCGGGAGGGGTGGGAAGAAGTTGGGGGGGGGGGGGGAAATTGATTGGAATTCAAAACAATTAATACATTTTTTGCCATCAGTGAGTATCGCAAAGAATGTATTCATATCCCGGGCAATGCAGGTGCCCCTGCTAGTATATATATATAATATATATATAATATATATATTTTTTTTTTTAATTCAATTATTGGTATATTATTAAGGCCTATATTAGGTATAAATTTATGTACGTATTCAATTGGACTTATAGAGAAGAGAGAGAGAGAGAGAGAGAGAGAGAGAGAGAGAAGAGAGAGAGAGAGAACGAATATGAAATGCGAATAGTTTTATGTGGATAGCTATAAGGCCCTTCACGAAACGGACTATGGAGGAATGGGATGGGGAACAGGTACGGGTGAGGGCAGGGGAGAAATGGAGTGAGGCGGAAGACATACACGAAAATATGTGGAAACAACGTTTTTAAAATTTGGGCCTTTACAAACTCCATCATGACAGGGGATCCAACATCGTGGTATTAAAAAATTTTTTGTACTTTTGCCTTTCAATCCCTTTTTTTGTTAGGTCCACCTCACAACTTTACAACAAAACAGTTTCGATGGGTCATAGTGAGGGTTTCCTTTTACAACATTTTGCTCCAGGAGAAGTGATGTTTTTAACTTTTGCCACAAACACGGAGGAGATTGACCAAGTTCTTCCCTCTTTCCCCAAAGTTGCCATTATTTGTTGTGAATGTTTTTTTGCAAGATCGTGTGTGTCACATTAGCTTTTTAGTGGGTAGGGCTTTTTGTCCCATGGCTTGATCAAAAATTAGTTTTTTGCTCTGTGTCGGGGAAATGCATCGATTTTAAAAGTTTTTGGGTTTATTTTTTTCCTGTTCTAGCCTTTAGATTTTTTACTCTAAAATCATATGGAAATCTGTTTCTGCTACGCCTTTTTCTCAGATCATCACACACTGTCAAACTGTTATTGACGCCACACAGTTTCATGTAAATTTGCGTTGATTGTTTTGATTTATAAAAAGACGGGGAAGAGAGGCGGCAAATATTATCATTGTCATACAGGGTTTATCAGTAAAAAATTTTTTTTTTCACTGTCACATCGCAAAGAACAAACGGCAATTTGGCAAAAAAAAACCCAGATGGGATGAAAGGCTGCCTTGCCTCCCGCTTCTTGTTTTCACATTTTTATCCCTTTTTCCCTAAAGGGGGCACTTTTCATACACAGCATGGTCTGTGGAGAAAATGACAGGGAAAATCGGTTATAGTATGAAACCTCGGGGACAACCAAATGGTTTTCCCCTTTGCTTTAAATTTTTGAACGGGATAGCGTTGTTCGCATGTTGATTTTAACATACTTTCTAAAGTTGACGGGATTCATAGCGGCATCCCAACAGACTTGTGTAGGAAACCCAATTTTGAATAGCTGGGTTGGGGAGAACAAAAGTGAATTTAAAAAGGGCAAAAAACATCTCAAAGTGGGAATGGTGTTGTTAGCAGTGGGTAAGACTCCGTCTGAAAAAGGCACCCTTCAGAGCCCACCCATAAAAAACTGCAGGTTTCGAATCCGGGCAAAACAAAGAAAAAAAAAGTGAAAAATGAAAAAAAAAAAGTGAAGAATATTAATTTTTTAGTTATCAGTCATGTAGTAGGTAGTAAAAAAAGGAGTTACTCAGTTAGTTAATTAGTTAATCAGTTAGCTAATTTTTTTAAAAAGTTACTTTTTGTTAATTAGTTGTTAGGAAATTTTTTTTTTTTTTGGGGGGTGCTTCAAACCCGACTACAAGTATAAAGAGCCTCTTTGTCTCTAAGTTTTTCAATTTCTTAAAAAAAAAAAAAAAAAATTGTATATGCCAAAACATAAAAAAAAATAAAAAGATAAAAGAGAAAGGAAAGAGTACAAAAAAGGAAAAACAAGAAAAAGAAGAATGGAAATAGGAAGATAAAAGAAAAAATAAGAAACACATAAAACGAGAGGAATGGTTACCATGAATATATTAAGAGAAGATGGTTTAAAAAATTGAGAAAAAGAGAAACTAATTACTAACTAATAATAATCAACAATTTTTTTTTTTCATTTACCCACCACGCAAAATTTGGGGGTTTGTTTCCAAATTTGGGTAAATCCTCTTGGTTTTTGGGGTTTTTTTTCCTTTCCTACCTTCCTTCTGCCTTCCTTTCTTTTTTCTTCTTTTTTTTTTCATCATTGGTCTAGTGGTAATAAATTTTTTCTTATTAAATTACTCATTTTTTAAATTAAATTTTATATATAAAAATATATTATATTAAAAATTATTATTAAATTTTCCCTTTTATTTTTAAACTTTTTATTTATTAACGTATATTGGACTTTTAACAAATTTTGGTTTTTAAAAAAGGGAAGAGGGGGAGAGAGAGAGAAAGAGAGAGGAGAGAGAGAGAGAACAAAAAATATAAAGCGAAAAATTTTTATGGGGTTTGGGGCTATTAAAGGGCCCTTCACAAAACGGACTTGGGGGAAATTTGATGGGGGAACGGGGTAGGGGTGAGGGAGGGAGAAATGGAGTGAGGAGGGAAAGCACAACACGAAAATTTTTGTGGAAACAACGTTGTACAATTGGCCTTTACAAAACCCATCAGCATGGAACCCAAACGTGGTATTAAAAAAAAATTGTACTGTTTTCCAATTTTTATTATCCTTTGTTTTGTGGTTTTTTCCTTTCTACCTTTATTCTGTCCTTCCTTTTTTCTTCTTTCTTTTTTTGATCATTTGGGCAGTGGTATCTATAATTAGTTTTTATTATATACTTATTTACTAAATTATTATATAAAATAAAAAATAATTATAATTTTTTTTATTCATTCATTATTTGTTTATTTTTTTAAGGCGTTCATTAGGTATTTTTATGTACGTATTCAATTTTGACTTTTTAAGAGAGAGAGAAGGGAAAAGAGAGAGAAAAAGGGGGGAAAGGGGAAATGAAGGTTTTTATTGGGTTTAGGTATTAAGGCCCTTCACAAACGGACTTTGGAGGAATGGGTGGGGAAAAGGGTAGGGGTAGGGGAGGGAGAAAAAGGGGAGGACGGAAGCAATACACGAAAATTATGTGGAAAAACGTTGTACAATTGGGCCCTTTTAAAAACCCTTTATTTCAGGAACCGACACGTGGTTTAAATAAATTTGTAACTAACCTTGGCTGTCAATCAAACCCCAGTAATAGTCCACCCCACAACTTTTTCAACAAAAACAGTTACGATGGGTCATAAATGAGGATTTCCCTTTCACAACACTTTTTCCAGGTAGAAGTGATGTGTTTAAAATCGCCACAAACACGGGGGAGATTGACCAAGTTCTTTCCCCTTTCCTCAAAAAGTTGCCATTTTTTGTTTGAATGTTTTGTTGACAAATTCTGGGCTCTGCCATTTACTTCTTTAGTGAGCTAGGGGCGTCCGTGCAATGTGCTTGTCAAAAATTTTTTTGTGCCTGTGTCGGGGAAATCATCGATTTTTTAAAACGTTTGGTTGCTTATTTTCCGTTCATAGCCCTTTGTTTTTTTACTCTAACAGCATATGGAAATTTTTCTGCTAGCACTTTTTTCGGGGGGGGGGGGTTCATCACACACTGCCCACTAACTGTATTTTGGGCCCGCCACACAGTTTCATGAAAAATTTTGCTTTTGATTGTTTTGGAGTGTCATACAAAAAACGGGGGAAGAGAGGCAGGCAAAATAATTATCATTGTAGCTACAGGGTTTAATCTTTTAAAAAACCTTTTTTTTCCACTGTCAGCATCAAAAGCATAAAAACAAACGGGGCAGAGTTGGCAAAAAAAAAACCAAAGATGGAGAGGGAAAGGGGGTCCCTTCCCTTCCCCTTACTTTTTTCCTTGTTTTCACAGTGTTATCCGTTTACCTGGGAAGGGGCACTTTCTGCGATACACGGGATGGATGCTGGGGGTTAGAAGGGACAGGGAATAATGGTTATAGTATCGAACCTCAGGAAAAACCCAAGGGGGTTTTTCCTTTGTTTTAAATTTTTGAAGGGGAAATTGGTTTTGTTTGCAGTGCGGGTTCAACAAAACTTTCCAAAAGTTGACGGGAGATTTTTTGCAGGCATCCCAAAACGGGATTGTTAGGAAACACCTGAATATTTGAATGAGCTGCGGGTTTTGGGGGGGAAAACCAAAAGTGAACTTCAAAAGGCAAAAACTTTCCAAAGTAAAATGGGTGTCTTTTTGCGGGGGGGGTTTAAGACACCCCCGTCTAAAAAAGGGCCCCGCCTTCGGGGACCCCCAAACCCACCCAAAAAGTTGCAGGTTCAAATCCAGGCAGAACAAAGAAAAAATGTGAAGAATGAAAAAAAAATGTGAAGAATATTAAATTTTATTGGTTAGTCAGTCATGTTTTAAGGTAGTAAGTAAGGTAGTTACTCATTATTTTAAATTTGTTAATCAAAAATTTGCTAAATTTTTTTTCTTAGTTAGTTTTAAATTTGTTAGTTAGTGAGAATTTTTTTTTTTTTTTTGGGGGTGGCTTTTAACCAGACTTCAATAGTAAAGGCCCTTTTTGCCCCTAAGTTTGCAATTGTCCCTTTTAAAAAAAAAAAAAAAAAAAAAAAATTTTATAAGCCCCCCCAAAACAAAAAAAAAAATAAAAGATTTAAAAAAGAAAGGAATAGGTTCAAAAAGGAAACAAAAAAACAAAGAAGGGGATGGAAATAGGGAAAAAAAGAAAAAATAAGAACGACGAAGAAAAGGGGAGGATGGGGTTCCGAATATATTTTTGAGAAGATGGGTTTTAAATTTTTTTTGGGAAAGAGAGAAAATAACCCAACAAAATAATTAAGTAATTTAACCCAATTATTTTTTTTTTAGTTACCCCCACGCAGCTTTGGGGTTTTTTTGCCAATTTGGGTTATCCTTTTTGGTTTTTTTGGGTTTTTTTCCTTTCCCAACCCTTTCCCTTTTGTCCTTCCTTTTTTTTTCTTTCTTTTTTTTTATCTTTTTGGGCTAGTGGGATCTTTAAATTAAATTCTTTATTGGTTTTAAATCATTTACTTAATTATTATAAATTTATTTTATAATATATATAAATAATATATATATATATAAAACATTCACTTTTTCATTTTCGGGTTTTTTTATTAAGGCCCAAAATTAGGAAATTTATTTATATACGTATAAAAATTTTTGACTTTTTTAAAGAGAGAGAGAGAGAGAGAGAGAGAGAGAGGGGGAGAGAGAGAGAGAGAAAAGAAGGAAAAAGAAAAAGAAAAGAAAAAGAACGAAAAATTAATGCCCAATAAATTTTATGGGTTTAGGCTATTAAAGGGCCCCTTTACAAAAGGCTAAGGAGGGGTTGGGTGGGGGGAAAAGGGTAGGGGTGAGGGAGGGGAGAAATGGATTGAGGACGGAAGCACATACACGAAAATTTTGTGGAAACAACGTTGTACAATTGGGCCTTTACAAATCTCCATCAGGGCTGGATCCAACATCGGGTATTAAATAGATTTGTCTGTTTTCCCAAATTTTATTATCTCTTTGTTTTGTGGTTCTTTTCCCTTTTTACCTTTATTCTGTCCTTCCTTTTTTTCTTCTTTTTTTTTTGATCATTTTGGGCTTTTGGTATCTATAAATTAGGTTTTTTTATTAAAAACTTTTTTTTACAAATATTATATATTAAA
>JAMYXO010008097.1:0-2500 GCA_033310375.1 Conus canariensis
GAACAAAGCCCTTGCGATCTGGAAGAAAGTCACATCGGGTACACGGAAAAAAGCCACTCTGATACCTGGAACAAAATGACTTTGGTAATGTGAAACAAACCTGGCGCCTTGAACAAAGTCTTTCTGGCACCTGGAATAAAGTCACTCCGGAAATTAACAGAAAAACTGTATCTAGATCAAAGCCTCACTGAGATAGAGGGGAAAAAGCCACTCCGCTACAGGGGACTTTTCTCTCTTTGTACCAAAAAAGAGGCCGCTGTGGTAGCTGCTACAAAGACACTTAAACTTACGGAACAAAGCCACTCTAGTAGCAAGAACAAAGACACTCTAGTAGCCAGAACAAAGACACTCTAGTAGCCAGAACAAAGACACTCTAGTAGCCAGAACAAAGCCACTGTTTATGTGGCACAAAGCCACTCTGGTACTTGAAGCAAAGTCACTTTGACATCTGGAACAAAATCAATATCATGTGTCGAACAAAACCACTTTGGAGCCTGGAACGTCCCAGACTGGAAGCTGTTACAGTGCCACTCTGGTATATAGAAAGTAGCCACTTTGGTATCTGGAACAAGGTCCTACTGGCTGGAACAAAGCCTCTTTGGTACATAGTACAAAGTAATTCTGGTACATGGAACGAAGCTATACTTGCACACAGAGCAAAGCCATAATGGTATATTGAACATAGCCAGAGCCATCACGGCCCATAAAAAAGCCATTCTGTTACATAGAACAATGCTCTCGGGTACACGCAACAAACCCACTCTGGTTCATGAAACAAAGTCACTCTGGCACATAGACTAAAAAACTATGGTACATATAACAAAATCAGTCTGGCAAGGAAAACAAAGCCCCTCTGGTACACAGAACAACATTGCTCTGGTGCATTGAACAAAGTCGGTTTGATAACGTGGATCAAAGCGTCTCTGATACATAGAACAAAGCCACTTTGCTACCCCCCAAAATCAATCTGATACACAGAACAAAGCTACTGTGGTACTTGGTGCAACAAATGGTCCACAAGAGACAGTCCAGACCAACATGTCCTCAATGGTCTGTGGTGTGTTTGGGGGGAGTGGCTCTGGAGTGGAGACTCACAAGAACAGAGGAAAGCGTTCACCATCATCGCCACACACACACACACACACACACACACACACACACACACACACACACACACACACACACACACAGAGTCACACGCAGTCCAGGGAAGTAGGGGCAAAGGGCAGCAGATGAAAGAAACACCTGATGGTTAGGAGATCAAAGAGAACGGGAGGGGTGAACAGTCCAGAAGTCACAGGCTGGCATGTCACTCATGGCAAAGCATGGAGGACAAAACGGTCAAACTGATAGCTGAGACTCCCAAAGGACCTCCATGTCGAAGCTGAGCGAAGGACAGCAATCAGTTCACCTCAATGTGTTGGCCAAATCTCTTGGTCTCATAGCCTGCCTCAGTTCAAAGGCACCGATTACGTGCTGTCAAAACCCCCCCCCCAAAAAACCGTAGTCACTGACTCTATGCAGAGAAAGATGAGGTGATGGATTTCTGTTGGTTTTTTGTATCCAGGGAAACACTATCTACTGGTCTTTAATCATGCAGTGGAATGCTGTACCGTCCCGATATACGTAGGACTGGTGATTGTCGTGATATTCATCATTGGTATTTGTCTATACATATAGAAGAAGCAAACTAATGTTAAAATGTATATCTCCACCTGAACTACTGAACAGCACGGCTTCCGCGTTTGATGAACAAGCAATACTGCTTCCGTTCAATTTGATAACATATTGGCACAATTTAAGCTAAAAAAAACAACGACAACAACAATCTTCCAGTTGGAAATGTTCCACCAACCTGTGACCTGTGATAACAAGTGAATGAGAACGATTTCAACAGACAGCAACATCTATAGCAGGGTATATACGAGGCACGCAAGTCACTCTATACCAGCATTGCCCAGTTCCTTTGTGGCTGCAGTCTCCCCTTCTAAAGTAAAGCATGGAGACTGTCTGTTGGCTGAAACATAAAACACAAACCATTCACCATTCACAAGCTTTGTCACTTCATTCAGAAGACCATTGAGGCACACTGACAGAGAAAGTAGTGTTCACAAACGTAAAAAGAGCTACATCTGCTACACCGTAATAATTGTGTCAAATGACTTGAATGCCGCGCTAACAGCGCGGCTGAAGAACGAGGCACAGATTTATTGTTCTGTATTAATTATTTTATTCAAAGACGAACAAGCAAAATAAGGACTGGTCTTTGGAATATGACTTAAATGTGCTGTATTCTCCTGGCGAACTATTGATAAATCCTCTTTCAGTTTGAAAACTGCAGTCACGATGATAACGATTGCACGTTCAGTGACAGACAGACAGAGACAGGTGTACGAACATGCACAGGCACGCACACGCGCACGCTCGGACACACACACACACACACACACACGCACACGCGCGCGCGCGCGCGCGCGTGTATGTGAGTGTTTGCGTGCGT
>JAMYXO010008097.1:7500-11263 GCA_033310375.1 Conus canariensis
GCAGTACAATACAATGCTATACAACACTACACAATGCAATGCGGTACAATACAATGCTATACAACACTACACAATGCAATGCAATGCAGTACAATACAATGCTATAAAACACTACACAATGCAATGCAATGAAACGCAGTACAATACAATGCTATACGACACAACACAATGCAATGCAATGCAGTACAAAACAATGCTATACACTACACAATGCAATGTAATGCAGTACAACACAATGCTATACAACACTACACAATGCAATGTAATGCAGTACAACACAATGCTATACAACACTACACAATGCAATGTAATGCAGTACAACACAATGCTATACAACACTACACAATGCAATGCAATGCAGTACAATACAATGCTATACAACACTAAACAATGCAATGTAATGCAGTACAACACAATGCTATACAACACTACACAATGCAATGCAATGCAGTACAACACAATGCTATACAACACTACACAATGCAATGTGATGCAGTACAACACAATGCTATACCACACTACACAATGCAATGCAATGCAGTACAACACAATGCTATACAACACTACACAATGCAATGCAATGCAGTACAAGACAATGCTATACAACACTACATAATGCAATGCAGCGCAGTACAATACAATACTACACAACACTACACAATGCAATGCAATGCAGTACAAAACAATGCTATACACTACACAATGCAATGTAATGCAGTACAACACAATGCTATACAACACTACACAATGCAATGCAATGCAGTATAATACAATGCTATACGACACTACACAATGCAATGCAACGCAGTACAGTACAATGCTATACAACACTACACAATGCAATGCAACGCAGTAAAATACAATGCTATACAACACTACACAATGCAATGCAGTACAATACATTGCTATACAACACTACACAATGCAATGCAACGCAGTACAATTCAATGCTATACAACACTACACAATGCAATGTAACGCAGTACAACACAATGCTATACAAACACTACACAATGCAATGCAATGCAGTACAATACAATGCTATACAACACTACACAATACAATGCAACGCAGTACAATTCAATGCTATACAACACTACACAATGCAATGCAATGCAGTACAATGCAATGCTATATAACACTACACAATGCAATGCAATGCAGTACAATACAATGCTATACAACACTACACAATGCAATGCAGTACAATACAATGCTATACAACACTACACAATGCAATGTAATGCAGTACAATACAATGCTATATAACACTATACAATGCAATGCAACGCAGTACAATACAATGCTATACAACACTACACAATACAATGCAACGCAGTACAATACAATGCTATACGACACTACACAATGCAATGCAACGCAGTACAATACAATGCTATACAACACTACACAATCAATGCAGCGCAGTACAATACAATGCTATATAACACTATACAATCCAATGCAATGCAGTACAATACAATGCTATACAACACTACACAATGCAATGCAATGCAATGCAGTACAATACAATGCTATACAACACTACACAATGCAATGCAATGCAGTACAATACAATGCTACACAACACTACACAATACAATGCAATGCAGTACAATACAATGCTATACGACACTACACAACGCAATGCAATGCGGTACAATACAGTAAAATACAGTACAACACTATACAATGCAATAGAATAATATACAGCAACTGGTTGTTATGTGATCCTGGCTATTCGATAGTAACAAACCTGTGCTTTGTCGATGACATCGACGGGCTGGCAGGAGAAGTGCAGGAACAAGCCAACCTAGCAGAGCGCCTTGACAAATGTTCTGCAGCATTTGGCATGGACATTAGCTTCGAAACGACAAAACTGATGACCAACATCACAAACGGCATCTCCATCAAGCGAGAAAAGCTAGATACGAATTATTAGAACTTCAAGTACCTCGGGCAATTGTTTCAGATGAGGGATCAAAACCTGAAGTACTCTCCAGAGTTGCGCAAACAACAGCAGCGCTAGCCAGGTTAAGACCCATCTGGAAGGACAGAAACATCCCAGTGAATTCCAAGACCAGACTGATGCAGTCCTTGGTCATTGTCTTATATATATATATCTGTGTGACGTAGACTCTGACACCAGAACTTGAAAGAAGTATTCATGCATTAGAGATGAGACACTTCCCAAGATCCTTGGCATCTCACACAAAGACCACATTACCAACTTGGAGGTCCAGACCAGAGTAATGCAAGTCATTGGACCATACGAAGATCTCTTGTCCACAGTGAAAAGAAGGAAAAGAAGATGGTATGGTCATGTATCAAGATCAACAGGACTTGCCAAACCCATTCTACAAAGAACAGTGCGAGGAGGCAGAAGGAGAGGAAGACAGAGAAAGAGATGGGAGGACAACATCAGTGCATGGACTGGCCTCAGCTGGCTGAGAACTGGGAGGAGTGGATAAGGCTGGCTGCGAAGTCTTCTGTGGCGCCCCAACAGTCTTCAAGATTCTGGAACGAGACTAGTGCCAACTTTGGTGAGACACATGGGAGCGTACACGTGGTAATACAGCCCTCACACACTCCCTTCCTGCTGACTTGTCGGAATGACGGCACACGCTACTGTACAAACCTATCTGTCTTTCTATCTTTCTCTCTCTTTCTCTGTTCGAAGAAATGACTGCCACTGTTCGAATTCTCAAGGATTTTCATTTGTCTGAGATAATAAGGTGTTCAAAATATAGCATTTTAAAAACATGTTTTAGAGCAAAGAATCGTCGATTGCACACTGCAAGACTGACATGAACACATCTACAACTAGCGACAGATTTTCTCATTGCCGGCTTTGAAACTACACATTTTTATTGAACAGTATACGGAGATAAATAGGTACATAAAAACGTGAACTGACTAAGGTATGATTTGATACATCTTATATTGCTTCTCCTTGTTTTAGATGTACCATCAGAAACGAAAATATGCTCATCTGCCGTCTGTGTAACATGGTTAAAGAACCTGAATTCCATTTCTGTGCTCTCCTGAGCTGAGCGATCTCAAAGTGAAATCAATTTAGCCAAAATACTACAAGATTCCACGCACTTTTAAGATAAATGCGTTCAACTCGACAAGATACAATACTGCATCGATGAACTTACCCATACATTTCTATCAGGCATTGAACAGGTTGTGAACAGTGTCTTCTTAGCATGTTTAATTCATTCCATGTTCTTCAGAATGCTGCTGGGCTGATTCATTTTGATCTGAATACGCCATTTGACCCTTTGTCTCGTTGAATTAGAGGCACATTCCTTTTCCGTAAGGGACAAAGACCTTTACCTGAATGAAATTGCGAGTCTTTTGAATCTCTTGAGTCTCGAGAACTGAGACGTCTCACGTAACTACATACAGAACTAACGTGGAACGCAGCCAATGTCAATTCTATTCAAAACGATTCGGAGTTCTTCCCCCTTCCCCCATGTTTTGCGTTGTTTGAGACCAGGAGGAGTTCATTGACAATTCAGTGAACACTGACTGGTTGTTGTTGCATGTTGTTGGCAGTGGTGGCCTTCGTATTCCCTTGTGACTTCTCTGGAGAGGTGACAAAGTTCACCGAGTGTATGTTCTCCTGATTCATGATGTCAGTGCCCTGACTGTATTTTACAGAGGGGAGAATTGTACACACATGGCAGTGCTTTGTTGGTTCGTTCGTTTGTTTGTCTGCTCGCTACACATGCCAGGGAAGGTACGTTTTTACCCA
>JAMYXO010008098.1:0-11258 GCA_033310375.1 Conus canariensis
ATTTCTTTTCACATTTTTGTTTGTAGAGTTAATTTTGTGGATTTGTCAAGAGGGGCGGAAAAAGCCGGGAGTCCGAAAAAGGGGGAAAAATGCTGAGCTTTTTGGTGAGGGGGGGCTTAGGCACCCCCCAATGCAGCCATCCTTTAATTTTCTAAAGAATCTTTCAACACAACGGGTTTTGATTTTTATTGGGGGCGGGGCTAATTGGGAAAAAAATTTCAGCCTTTTGCCGGTTTGTTTTTTTCATCTTTGGGAAGTCAATTTTCGGAACCGAAAAGGGGGGGTTTGCCGGGGGTATAAAGGGTAGTGTTTGTGTAGGGGGGGCTGAAAGGGGGTTGCGGGGGGTTTGGGGGAAACCTGAAAGGGGGTTTTTTCTCCCCACACCACCACACACACAAAACCACCCCCCCCATCAAAACCAACACACCAATAAATGAACTGGCTCCTTTATCTTTGGTGGAAGGGGGGGGGGGGGGGGGGGGGGGGGGGGGGGGAAAAGGGGAGAGAAGGGAGGGGGGGGGAAAAAAAGGGGGGGGGTTGTGTTTTGGTTGAATTTTTTCCCCTCCCCCCCCCCAGTTTACAAACCCCACCCCCTTTTCCCCCCCCCCCATAGCAAAAACCCCTTAAAGAAAACTTTAAACCAACCCCAAATTAAATCTCAGCCCACAATACCTCCCCAAACACACACATACCCTTACCCCACTTTCACCTCACACACAACTTATAACTATCTTATTATGCATTTATTATCATTTTAAAATTTTTTTTTTTTTATTTTTTATTTATTTTAAATTTTTATTTTATTTTATTTTTAATGTTTCATTTATTTTTTTTATTTTTTATTATAAAAATGTATTTTCAAAATAATTTCGGGATATTTTTCTTACCTTAACCTTCATTTTCGTTTTCATATCATTCGTAATACTATTGCTAGTTTGAACCCACGGGCAGACATCACCATCCCCCTTCGCCCTGGGACTGTTCCACGGAACCCTGCGTTTTTTAAAAACCTCTAACCCCCCTCCCCCCCCCCCTTTTTAAAAAAGGGTTTTTTTCCCCCCCCCCCCCCCCCCCCCCCCCCCCCCCCCCCCCCCCCCCCCCCCCCCCCTTTTTTTTTTTCAATTTTTGCCATTTTGTTTCCACAGTAAATTTTATTTTTTACGACTTTGACTCGCTCACTTTTCCCCTTTCCCAAAAGCCTCTTCCATTAACGCCTTCTTCCTTCGCGAACCCTATGAATGTCTGAAGCGTCAAAGCTAAGTGATTTTTGTTGTTTTTTTTCGTTTTTTCCACCCAGAAGACTAAGAGGGGGAAACGCGTTTGTTTCGTCTTTGGGCTCTTTGTCCACTTCTGTGGGGGTTCGCTAACATTTATTTAAGATTTGTAAAAAAAACACGATGAAGTGTAGATTAAGAACAGCACAGAAAAATAAAAACAGAAATGTTAAGTTAAAAAAACAGCCAAAAAATAAAAAAGAAATTTATGAAGTGTATGAAAATGAGGGAGCACAGAAATATAAAAACAGAAAATGTATGAAGTTATAAAATGAGGCAGCCAGAAATTTAAAAAAAATAGAACACGTAAAAATGTATGATATAAAATTTTTTTTTTTTTTTTTTTTTTTTTTTATTTTTGTTTTGATTTGTCTTTCCCCCTTCGCTTTCAAACATTTTTGATTCGGCAGCGCTCCTAAACAGCCACACACAAAAAAGTCCCCATATTTTCACCCCGGAGTCCACGCCAACCAATTTTGGGTCCCCAAGGGGCAACCCCAAAAGGGGAAAAACCACGCTGCCAGTTCAAGGGCTTTTCTATTAAAAAACACTAGGACGCCACCTGCTTTAAGTTTCTACTAAGACAACAGTAAGGGGTTTTTCTTTTTTTTTTTTTTTTTTTTGCTGTCCCAACCCTGCGCCATCAGAGGCATGCACCCCGCCGCTCATTCCACACCCCGCCACCCCACCCCCCGGGTGGGCCCCGCCGCAGCCCCGGCCCGGGCAACCCCACGGGAGCATCAAGTGAATGTCAAGAGGCAACCCCCCCGGAGGACCGCACTGCTGCCGATCACTTGGGGTTTTTCAGGGGCCCTGTTTGATCAACATCGCAGGACACCACCTATAAACCCCCATGACGACAAAATTCTTACCGGGCCGGGTGAGTGGCTCTCCCCCAGGGGCCCCCCCGTCCAAGAAGCCCCAGGGCCCCATACCGGGGACCCCCAGGGAAAACCAAACCAAGGGCCCCCGACGTGGGGGGGACATCGAAATTGAGGGCACATGAGAGCAGGGGATGAAGGGGGACAGAATTGAGACTTTTTTTTTATGCTGACGTGAGAAAAAGGGGAAATTGATATGCACGGGGTTTCCCCTTTGGTCTGAGATCAGACAGGGCGGGGCTCTACGCTTCCTTTTAAAATAATCCCGGGTCAACCAGGCCCAGAGAACAGGCCCCGCATGTTGGTCGGAAATTTGAAAACTTCGAAAGCATCCATTAATGGGTGAAACTGCGGGGGTCCCGTCTTTCCCCAAATGAGTCCGCACAATAAAAGGGTAGGGGCCCCGGGCGGGGGAAAAAAAAACCCCCATGCTTTTGGGGGTTTGAACCCCGACCCCCCCCGGGGTCCGGGCCCCTGACCCCTTTGCCACGGCGGGGGAGTGATGATTAAAAAACAGCACAAAAATAAAAATCAAAAAATTTTTTGAAGTTTATATAAGACCACATAATAAAAAAATCAAACCCCCTAAAAGTGTATGATATAATAAGCGCACTAAAAAAAAAATCAGAACATTGTATGAAGTGTATGATATAATGGGAGCACAGAAATATAAAAAAACAAAATTGTATGCAGTTTGGAAAAAAAAGCCCACTAATAAAAATCAGAACACGTATAAAAGGAAAAGAAAATGGGCAGCACGAAATATAAAAACAGAACATTGTATGAATGTATGATATAAGAGGGAGCAAGAAATTAAAAATCGAACATTGTTAAGTGTTTATAAGAGGCAGCACAGAAATATAAAAAAAAGAACTTTTTATGAAGGATGAATAATGAGGCAGCATATGATATAAAAATCAGAAACACTTACGAAGTGTATGAAAATAATGAGGGGCATATAGATATAAAAACAGAACACGTATGAAGTGTATGAAAAATGAGGCAGACGAAATATAAAAAACAGAAAAAATGATGAATGTATATATAATGAGGCGCATTAGATAAAAAATCAGAACACTGTATGAAATGTATGATATAATGGGCAGCACAGAAATAAAAAATCAAACACTGTATGAAGTTTGATATAATAGGCAGCTATGAATAAAAATCAAACACTGTATGAAGTTATGATAAATGAAGCAGCATATAGATTAAAAAAACAAACACTGTATAAGGTACATTAATGAAGCCATATAGATACCAAAATCAGAACACTGATAGTGTATCTTAATGAAGCAGCATAAGATACCAAAAACAAACCCTGTATGAAGTTATAACAAAGAAAGTAGCAACAAGGGACCATTTTCATGACACTTTTCCCCAATGGACGAACATAAATTTACAAAAAAACATTTTCCCATCAGACATCATTTTTGTTTCCATTTTGATTTACGTTCTAATTTTCCTGCCCCAAAAAAATCATTCAGCCTTTACAAATTTTTATGTCAAATTAATTTGATATTATCTCTCACTGTTGACAACTATGTATCTATGTATAACAAAATCCAAAATCAAGCAAAATTGTACTTTACAGCCCTATACAAAAAAATATTCAAAAAAAAGACTGACAAAATTTAAAAAACGCTTTTTAACAAAAAAAATTCACTGGACAGTTTTTGGGGGACAATCTTTGGCTGAAGGGTTGGGGAAAAAAGAATGGACACCTCTGTGATCGATGAAGTTGAGGACAGGCTTCAAAAGGGGTGGGGGGAGGGTCTACGACCGGCAAGTACAGAAGTCCAGCTGTCGGGGTGCGCATTGCAACATCTGGGATGAAGAGGAGACACCCAAAGGCAGATGATAGGTTTTGATTCAGGTGCAAAAATCATCCCCTTTCCATCTGAATGGTCACCATGCAAAAATTTTAAAGAAAGCATTCAAGCGCACGCTCCATAGACACATTCCAAATGGATTTATATATACGTTGTGTGTGCGTGCGTGCGTGCGTGGTGCGTGCGTGCTGGTGTGTGTGTGTGTGTGTGTGTGGGGTGTGGTGTTGTGTGTGTGTGGTGTGTTTTGATCGTTCGATTCAAACCATGCCCTTTTTGGGGGGTGGGGTGGGGGATGGGGACCTCAGGGGCTGGGTAAAGGGGGGGAGGGGAACGGAGGATTGATGAAACGACGTGTGTGTAGTGTGGGGGGGAAGGGGGGGGGGGGGGGAAGGGGGGGGTGGAGGGGGGGGGGAGCATAAAAGAAAAAAACCCGCAAGACAAGGAAAAGTGTCTAAAAAACAAAAAAAGTATCTATCCGGGAAATGCTGGGTTGTTTTGGGTAAAATGACACACAATTCCTTATAACCCCAAAGAACATCTCTCATTATAGTGTACTATTATTAGGGTTCGTCCCCACCCAAAGTAACAGGATCTTGACCCATTGCAAGGACATTTAATACACTTGGTTTAAAACATAAAATCTTGATAGATTTTAAAACCCACTGACTGGGAGAACCTATTTCAATGCAAAAAGACGCGGAAGAGAACAATCACCAGTGATGACCAACCGTCGATCCCTCTTTTACTTCCTGGGGGTCATTCTTCATCCACCACTTCCTGTTGACGTGGACTTGTGCGGTACTCCAAGCACTTCTTATCCATCTGGGACAGGGCGAGGGAGAGACAGGGAACGAAGGTGGAAGGCCAGTTGGATCCAGTCTTGTTCTCCAAACTTTGCGCACTTTCCACTCCATTAGCCTGCAGCTGTTGCAGACCTTCCACATGTTTTCTCATGGTCAGACAGCCCGACGTTTTCAAAGGGAGAGCATGTCTTTTTACATGATGGTCTTCGAATCTTGTAGAGAAAGGCTGCCACCATATCGATTTTTATTGTTACGTTAAAATTTAAGATTCGCGACACTTACGAACTGGTTGATTGTGTCGCTGCACTCTCGACAAGGGGAGTAATTTTACATACCATTGAATCGTTTGTGAAGGTTTATCGAGCGAGTTCGCAATAGATGAGTAAGAGCAGTGTCTGTGTTGTGCTCGGAATGACGTCCAGTGCCATTCTTGACGGGTGTAAGACTCTCTTTGGATATGGCGAATCAGGACTGTGCTCTGTGTATACCAACACAGAATACACGGTTTTCCCCCATGATCCTCCGTGCCAAGCCACTGTTCCAAAAGTGTCAAAAAAAATTCTCCCCTGATGCCATCATGATCAGTCACAATTGTTATAACTTGTAATACTTAAATGCACGATTTGCAGTGGATATAGTCGCATTCGTTTTGGTTCTGTAGACTCGACCACACTTTCGTCCACAACTCAGTCAATGTTTTTTTTTTTTCTTTTTCTTTCTCCTTTGTTTCTTTCAAACGTCCACAAAAGACACCAAATGGTTTGGTGTTTGAGCAAAGCTCTCTTCCCCTCAGTATGTTCAACTGACTGGCCTTTCGATGCAGAGCGTTTTAAATATCACACTTTTGCTGAGTGTTTTGTGTGGTGCAACTCGGGGGTATTTTTAGAGATTTTAGTTCCCCAACATGTGTGATAGACAATACTGATGTTTTTCGAAGCTTCTATGAATCAGAAAACCCCCTTCAAATCGAAACTGTCGATCAGCGCTATTTTTAGTCTTCTGTGCTCTGTAGTTATGGTAACACCTGATGGGAAATTCCCCTTTCTCTCTCTCTCTCCTCCCCCCCCCCCCCCCCCCTCTCTCTTCTTCTGTCTTCTTTTTTTTATTTTTTATTTTTTTTTATTTGCGCGCGAGTTTGTGTGTTGTGTGTGTGTGTGTGTGTGTGTGTGTGTGTGTGTGTGTGTGTTTGTGTGTGTGTGAACCGTTCTCGTTCTACGTTTAAATATTTTCAGTCAGTGACATGTTAAGATTCAGGATGCAATAAGTATATTCCATTTGGGGTATGAAGCATTCTTTGGAAGCGAAGTGGTCTGTTTGATAACAAACGACTATATGTACAACGTTCATCGAAAAAGAAGAAGAAGAAAGAAAAGAAGAAGAAGAATGAACAAATAAATGAATAAAAAGTAACCCAACTGAAGGTAAGCCAATTTTCGGTATCAAAATTTGGCACTGATATACAAACGATGCATTCAAAATTGAATTCACAATCCAAGCATCTAAAAGAAAAGTACAGTTTGAAACACCTTTCCCGAGTTTTACAAGATTATTTGCCGTAAGCTGTAATTTTCTCCTGTCTGCAATAATTACATTTATTAGACATTCACATTGAATACTGGTATTTTCTGGACACCAGCGTATCATACCTTCGGTCGAAGTATCACATTTTTGGTCACTCTGGAATAAATGATATTCTCCTCTCTTACCAGATTCGATACCTTGCTTATGTCTACTGTAACAAAAACCCAATTAGTGTGTATACTTATGTATCTGGAAGTTGACAAATGTACTTTTCATGGCAAAAATTCTGTTTTATATTTAAAGCATTTATTTTTCTCTGTAGCGACCGTTTCCATGACTGGACATAACCATCTTTCAAGCTCTGTATGATATTACTACCAAAAAAACTCCTTACTGTCAAAGGACTGGGAGTACCAAACGCAGTTCATACCAACCCTTTAGAATACATATACATTTGTCTGGGAAATTTTACTGCCCGGGATTTAGTACTTTCATGTAAACTTGAGCAAATACGGAACAGTTCTACATTAACGAGAACTGAAATGGGAAATATACTCGTTTCTCCAAAAGGGGTAAAACTTGTACAAAATTGTAAACGGGAAAGCATGTTCCAAAATTCCATTTGCAATTGTTCTAACACAAGAAAATTTCCATAGCACATACTTCACACCTACACATGTCTGGAATGACCACTTTCTTAAAACAGTCCAGAATAACTTTATAGGCATTGACTGTCTTCCATTGGGGTTACAGTGAACATGTTGCTCTCTGTTCATAGTCATATACACTCTTTTTAGTCTTAAAGGAAGTTCACGTTCTATTAAATTCAACACTATGGTGATTTACTCAATCAGCAAGTCTAATGGTTCCAAACCAAAATTAAACGAATCTTTTTTTTTTTTGCTGTTTCGAATGAAATATCATAACTTTTTTTGTTTACACTTTTTAAGTTTTCCCCCATTTATGCAATTTTGTTCATGTGAAAACGTTTTTGCAAACTTTCCCTTGTGTCAGAAAAAAGAACACCTTTTATCTGCATACAAAGTAGCAAAAAATATATGTAGGTGAACAAAGAACACCACATTACATACAAAGTAAGACAAACGTATGTAAAGTGAACAAAGATCGCTATCGCAAAAAAAAACCCAAAACAAACGAAACGTATTGTGAACAAAGAACAGCATCATCTGCATACAAGGAATAACAAACGTATGAAAAGGGGAACAAAGAACACCATCTTTGATATTAAGTAATAACAAACGTATGTTGGTGAACAAAGAACACCATCATCTTAAAAGTAATGACAAACGTATGTAAAGTAACAAAGACCCCGCATACGCTACAAAACCATAACAAACGTACGTATTGTGAACAAAGAACACTTATCTGATACAAAGTAAAAACAAACGTATGTTGGTGAACAAAGAACACCATCATCTGCATATTAAGTAATAACAAACGATGTATGTGAACAAAGAACCCATCACTACTACAAAGTAATGACAAACGTTGTAAGTGAACAAAAAAAAACCATCACTGATACAAAGTAAAACAAACGTTTTTATGGGGAACAAAGAAACCATCACGCATACAAAGTAAAAAAAAACGTTGCATGGTGAAAAAAGAAGACATCTACAAAAATAATAAACGTATGTTGGTGAACAAAGATCAGATCATCACATACAAGTAATGACAAACGTAGCTAAAGGGCAACTGAAGGAGGGGGGGGGGGGGGGGGGGGGGGGAGGAGGGGGGGAAAAAAGGGGGAAGAAAGGGGAATCCGGGAAAGGGGGAGGGGGGGTGTAAAATGCACCATCATGTTACCCTTCGTTTGTTTCCTCGTTTTGATTCTTGTGTCTTTGTCGGGAGCGATCGACACGCATAAGGACAAGAGAGAGAGAGAGAGAGAGGGGAGAGAGGGAGAGAGAGAGAGAGAGGGGGGGGTGGGGGGGGGGAGAGAGAGAGAGAGAGAGAGAGACAGACAGCAGACAGACAAACGAGAGAGAAAGGACAGAGAAGAGAATGACCAATAAAAACTAAGAGCTTACTATGAAAATCTGACCTGGCCCCACTGAATAAAAAGGGATTTGAAGGTCTTGTTAATGAAAATCCCTTTTTTTATAGGTTGTTGTTGTTGTTTTTGTTGTTTTGTTGCTGTTTTTGGAGATGAAAGGAAATAAAATTTCAGGGATGAAATCACATTTCTTCGGTTCAAAAACCAAAACCCCCAATTTTTCCATTTAAAAAAAACAAAAAACAACAACAAACAACAACAAAGAAAAAAACTTTTTGTGCAGTTTTAGAACACCCCCCCCGTGTTTTGATCCCCGGGTTTTGAAGGGGTATATAATGTTTTCAACATGTGCCACCAACACGTTCACCGAACGTCGGTCATTCGAGTGACAAAGACTGAAGGCTGACATTTCTTAGATCACCGCCAAGTTGGTAACATCGAGGGGCAAGAGGGGGCCATTACGGGACTTTGCTGAATTGTACATAGCTTAATACTATGAATCCAAATCAATATTCATTTTCACTAAGAACTCCAACCTTGAAGGCAAACGAAAAAAAAAACCGTTTGTTTAAAACTAGTTTTCGGCATTCGGGGCCTTTTTTTTTTTTTTTTTCTTTTTTCTTTTTTTGTTTTGCCCTTTCCCTTCTATTTTAAAAGGGTCGTCTATTTAAAAAATGTGTACTTGATTATTTATGTTTTGAATCAAGTGTTTAAAATGCACCGTTTAATTGCACGCACACTCTCGAAACCATTGCAGTCTTCCAAACATTTTATTTGAATGTCTTTACTTAACGCTGCTGTCATTGCAAAAACCTCTAGAATCATACAGCTTTATTAAACATTTATATTTTGAAATTTAGGTCTTTTTCAAACTCTCAATGGCGAACTCTTGATGTTCACAAATTTAGGGAAAACGGCTTCAAGCAAAACAAAAGAAATTACCAACATGCTGCTAAGCAACCTTTGAAAGGGCCCAAGTTACCCAACATCAACACAAAAAGGCAAAAAGGCTCTTCAACCTACTTTTCCCTATTTGGGTTTCGGACGGTAATCATTTGAATTTAAGGGAAAATTTCCCCGTTCCAAAAAATGCTGTGATGCGTGACTCAGAGAAGGTGCCCTCTTGTTCCTTTTTTGGAGCTTGTACAAAGGCCACGGGGTTATTACAAAGAGGTATAATTATGTGCTTCGGGTGACATGGGGAGAGGACAGGTAAAAAGAAAAGACTTTTGGCCGTTCTTACGCGTTTTGGGCTGCCGCCATTTTTGTTCTTACACGGGACTAAACCCAGGGGGGTTGCCGCCTAGGAAGAAAATGTACGATGACAAGTTTGGAGTTCATTTTGGGGTGGACAAAAAAAAACGTCTCCCCGGGGCCCCCAAAAATTCGGGAAACAGCCCTTCTGTGTTTTGGTGTGTGTGTGTGTGTGTGTGTGTGTGTGTGTGTTTGTGCGGGGTGGTGCGGGGTATGCGCGCGCGCGCCCCACGTGTGGCTGTGTGTGTGTTTTTTGTATGTGTTTTGTTTGTGCGCACCCCCCGCGTGTGCCCCGTGATGTGGAGTGGTGGGGTTTGGGGTTTGGGGTTTTTGGTGGTGGTGGTGGTGGGGGTGGGGGTTTGTTGTGTGTGTGGTGTGTGTTTTTGTGTGTGTGTGTGTGTTTTGTGTTTTGTGGGGGGGCGTGCGTGTGTGTGGTGTATCCGTGTCTTAACTGCTTGCTGAAAACTGTGTCATGCGGACACCATTGTGTTTTTACAATGTTTAATGACAGCCCCGAAAAGAAAAAAAAAAAAAAGAAAAAAAAAAAAAAGCGGTACACGTAAAGAAGTCAGCTCGATAATATCCTCTGTGCTGACTGGTTCCTGTACAAAAAGACGTAAACAAGTGACGACTGAGTCGTTCACCCCATTAGCCTTGAATTGGTATGTCATCAAGTGACGGGCGATATTCCCCTGTTAGCCTTGAACTGGTAAAGTATCAAGTGACCACGGATTTTGTTCACTAAAATTTGCCCCTTTTTTTGGTATGTCTCAAGTGACCACGGAGTCTGTTCATATTAGCCTTGAATTGGTTTTTTCATTTAAGTGACGACTGAGGGCTTTCACTATTAGCCTTTAACTGGTATGTCAAACAAGTGACCAAAGGGGGTTGTTCACTATAAGCCTTGAAATTCCCTATGTCATCAAGTGACCACGGGGTCTGTTCATATTAGCCTTGAATTGGTATGTCATCAAGTGACGAAATGAGTCTGTTCACTATTAGCCTTGAACTGGTATGTCATCAAATTTACCCCGGAGGGCTGTTTACTATTAGCCTTGAATTGGATTTTCACAAGTGACCACGGGTCTGTTCACTATTAGCCCCGGGGAAAGGGTTTTCATAAGTGACGACGAGGGCTGTTCACTTTTAGCCTTGAATGGTATTCATCAAGGACCAAAGGGGGTCTGTTCACTATAAGCCTTGAATTCGTATTTTTTCATCAAGTGACCAAAGGAAATCTGTTCACTATTAGCCTTGAATTGGTAAAGTCATCAAGTGACGACTGATCTGTTCACTTTAGCCCCTTTAAAAAAGGTATGTCATCAAGTGGGCCACGGAGGGCGGGTTTACTTTAAAACCTTGAATTCTATGTTTATCAAGTGACCACGGAGGGCTGTTCACTATTAGCCTTGAATTGGTATGTTTTTTAAGTGGGGCCCCGGGGGTCTGTTCATATTAGCCTTGAATTGGTAAAGTCATCAAGTGACCACGGAGTCTGTTCATATTAGCCTTTTAAATTTGGGATTTCTTCCTTGCACAATGGGCAAACCGGGAAAACATGTTTTCATCCGTTTGTGTGCTGGTGTTTACACTGCAGTTGCCACACACACAAAAACACAACACACACACAACACACACCACACACAAACGCACATCTCTGTCTCTCCTTTTCTCTCCTC
>JAMYXO010008099.1:0-11258 GCA_033310375.1 Conus canariensis
AGGGGCTTCGGGAGAAATTTTGAGGGACTAGTTTGTCTACTGATTCCAGGTGTATTACGCTTACGGTTATTGGTTTGTTTTGTTCTTCAAACTGGTCGATACTTTCTATACTCACTGGAAAGTTTATGTTATCAAAGTTCAGACTATCTTTATACTGCCAATAATTGGAAACTCTCTCTGCATTCTTTTTAACTGGATGTAAATGCGCCAAAAACACACCACATGAAACACAAGTTATCTGAATTATGTATGTTTAAGGCTGCTCGTTTAAAAACTAACTCTCTGGGGAGAGGGATGTAAGAATTGCCGACTATAGGAGAGTATTTAGTTTGTCTTAATTTGATTTCGAGGACTGTTCCTTCAGACCAGCCAGAGCCGCGCAATTTCGCTTCTTCACTTGCATAGCTAAACTGTGTAAGCATGTAATCAGCCCAGCCAGGTGTAAAGTCGTGATAGCTGATTACTTCTTTCTGTCTAGTTGAAACCCAGACTTGCATACTACTATCATCGGGGGTTATATATTCAATCAGAATGGCCAACAACACTTTTGCTGGCGGGTTAATTTGAAGAGACCCTGGGATTTTAGAAATAGCATGTGTTACACTTTCCTGAACGTTTGTGGGCTTAATAATGTTCATGTCTAATTCAATGAACTATTGCTTAATGATTTGTTACTACCCAACAACGTACTGTTGGAAGGCAGTATTTCAAACTCGGACTCACTTGTAGGGTTCATTTTTTAACTCACAATATTTACGTAATTAAAAAAAATAAAAGTAAGTAAAAGTAAGTAAATGCTCTTTTATTCCTCACCCAGGCGTTGCAATACTTCAAGACACCCTAATCTTACAAGAACGCCTGCCAATATTTTAGCTTTTTCTGAATCACTACAGTCAATGTTTAACTCTTTGATTGCTTTGTCAAATAGTTCACTATGTATTTTTGATTAAATTGTTTACATCATTCTCAAACCCAGATTTACTAAAATCAATGTTTAACACTTTCATCGTTTCGTCAAATAGTTCATTACAATTTTCTATTAAAATCATTAGATCAGATTCGCTGTGTTTGGCCGCCATTTTTAAATCTAAAAATTAAATAAATAAAAAAATAAAACCATGAGTTTAACGCTGGTTAATTATGCAGTGCCCATTGTCGGTGTTATAGTTTATTCAAACCCTAGCAAAATGTTTGTTAAGAATAAAACCGCCCAACATGGGAAAAATAGAAGATTCGCCGAAACTAGTTACAACCTTATTTTTAGCTCTGGCAACAAAAGATTATCTGATTAAAAAGCACATAGACAGTCTTTCATATTATGATTATTTTAATTATTTTTTTAGTTAATAAAAATATGGCACTGCAAAGATTCAAAACTTTTACCCTCTGTTAATCAGCGGTCTTAGTAAGGTTATAGCATTTAGCAAAAAACATGTTTAAATGGGGGCGGTGTTGGAAGGTTAGACTTTAGGATTTTTTAAAGGTTATAGTTAATAACTGCAGGGATTGCCTCAAAAACTTTCTTTGTTGCCAGGGGTTTATCCAAAAAACACAAGCATAGAAAAGATTAAAAATTTTGCAAGAAAGATTAAGCATTTAGGAATTTGATTTATAAAAAAAGATTCTTCATTTATAAAAAGATGTCTGGAAAATTCGTTTGGTGGCGGGGTATTGTTATGCATTGGTTTCTTGGGACAATTTTTAAAGTTTAGTAAATTGCGGGCTGTAAGGAGAGAACGCCATAACAAGGGAAAGGGAAAATTTTCTAAGGGAAGAAGCTTACGAGAAAAAGGGGTTTTCTCACTTAGGGGCTTTATTAAAAAAAAGTTAAAAGAGCAGGGAATGCAGAGCACACATTTACAGCGTTTATGAAGCAAAATGAATGGTATTATTTGACAGGAAAAAAGTTTCTAACATCGTCACCCGCCCCAACTTTGACTTTTTGAACCACGGGTTCAGAAAATGGTGGGAAAAAAGGCATTATTATAGGTGTATGGGAGAATTTTTTTTGCTTCAACAAAAACAATAGTTAAAAAAAGTAAAAAAAACCCTCTTTGGGCGATACAAAATACAAAATATATTTTTCTCCGGAGGGTTTGGAAAGGGAAAAGGTGCTATTTATAAACTGAGTAAAGCTGTAGGGTGTTGAATCAAAGCGAAAATGGTTTCAAAAAAAGCGATCTGGCAAATATATCTGCCCACCCCAAAAAAGAATAAAGGCCTCGATTCGTTAAATCAGTTCCCAAAGACACCCACCGATGGACTTGTTGAAACCTTTCCCATGACAAAGTTAGAAGAAAAAGTTTTAAGTATGCTCTTCGGTTGTTGACAAAGGCTTCAGGGATACAATTTCTGAGCCCTTTAAGGATAAAAGCCAAGCTGTGGGGTGGGTTAAACAAATATAAATGCGAGGTTTCCCTTAAAGTACCTAGGCTGATTTAGGTTGAGTGGGAAAGGTTTTTAAGGAGCTGTAAACCAATGTTTTTAAAGACGCCGGGTTACAGTTAAAAGAGGGATTCAGGCAAACCATCGTCCCCGGCTCTAGTAGAAAACTTTAATAAAAATTGGCTGAGCGTCGTTTTCCCACAGTATCATAGAGACCTTATGGACAAAACACGCAACCAGAATGGGTTGGAGTTTGCCAGAGCTTACGCGCCATGAACAATGAAGAATTTAAAGGGGAAAGGGCCTTAAGCGTGAACCGATCAAATTAAAAAAAATTACTTACTGAAAACATCCAAAAAAATCAAAAACTCTTGCCGTTTTGGACTAAAATAATTACTTGTATGCGCCTGGGGGCAGAGGGGATGTTAGAATTAGGCCCGCCCCTATATGGAGCGAAATGTTATGAAGTTGAAAGAATTATGAAAACGCCCCTCCCGATTTTATTTAAGAGAGACCTTTTTTCTACGGCGCTACACTCAAAAAAGCCGCCCCAAAAGTGTTTGTTCGCGAAGAGTTGCAAGTTGTCCCCAAACACAGGCCGATTAGTTAAAAAAAAAATAGTATTTATTTTTTTGTTAATTATGATTTTATTTATTTTTTTTTGTTTAAAAAATTTATAATTTTATTTATTTGTTCACATCTTATTTTTTTGGTCTAAAATTTTGGGTTTAAAAAGATTGTTTGCTTGCTTTTTCCATGTTCGTTTGATTTTTCATGCTACTTGTTGCGAAGTAAAAGTCTTTTTTTCCAATCCCTTTTGAATTTTTAGTTTTTTGTTGTCTGTAATCCCCCACCATCAAACCCTAAGACGCTTTAAATTCTTCAGCTTTTAAAGTTTTCGGGCCTGCAAAAAGCTTTGGCTTATTTTCAGTCTTAAAAGAACAAATTTTTGTAGGGTAAAAGGGGCCCCAATAGCATTTTGCTTTTTTTTAAATTTAGGGGTTAATTTTTTTTAAAAAACAGGGAAAAAATAAAATCATAGACATAAAAAAAACCCTAAAAACCCCAAACCAAATGTCCCTTTAAAGCAAAAAAGGGGGGGTGTGCTCCAGCCCCAAATTTGCTAAAAGGGCAAAAAGCTAGACCCAAAATTACGCCGCTACAGCTGATGAGCCGGGGAAAAATATTTAAAAAAGGAAATATTTAAAAAAATTTAGCATATTTTCTTTCTAGTAACCCAATTAATTCCCAAATTTTTCTATTTCTTTTTGAAAATTCAGTTATTGGCCAAACCTAAACTTTTGAGCCCGATCATCCATTTTTTAAAAATTTAAAATTAAAATTTTTTAATTAAGATTAAAACATGTAAATATTTTTCTTATTAAAACCCTTTGGCAGCACTTCTCAACAGAGTTTAAAAACCCAAAAAAAAATCAAAAATACTTAAAAAGAAAATAAAAACGAGTTTTGGTTTGTTTTTGTATTGTCAAACCCTTTACAGTGACTTTGTCCCGAATGATAAAAGTGTTTAAAAACAACCGCGGTTTTTTTGAAAAAACAATAACAAGCCTAAGAGGCCCAAACCAAGGTTTTTAACCTTTTATTTGGGGCCCTCTAAAAAACGTTTGCCGGCAAACAGGATCAGCCCCCCTTGGAAAAAAAAATAAGCGAAAAAGCATCGGGCATTTTTTTTAGGCATTGTATTCTAGTTTTGGGTTTTAAAATTTTAAAAACCAAACGGGTCATCCCCCAAATTCGCTAAGGGGCTTTTTTTCCCCGCAGCCCAAAATTCAAAAACCCCGGGGTTAGTTTTTTAATCCAAATTTTCTTTTTTGGGGTGTTCCTGGGAATTAAGGCTAAACAAAAAGGGGGCCCCCCCTTTAAATTTAAAGCTTTTCTTAAAAATTTGTATTTTTTTAACAAAGTAAAACATAGGGGTTTCTTCGTAGTTCAAAATTTTAAAATTTCCCGTTTTTTGTCGGAAAACAACGCCCCGGCATTTTCCGTTTTTTGAAGTTTGTATTCGTGTTTTCCAAAAAACCCTTTTTCCCCTTTGATTTCCCTTTTTCTCTTTTCCCGGGTAAGATTTTTGCTGTGTTTTTTTTATCTTCAAAAATTTTTATTCGTTTTTAAAAACCGGCCCCCCCGTCGGGGGTTTACTCAAAAAACCCTAAAACATTTCCTCCAAATCCTATTAGATTTAAAAATCAGTTTTAAAACTGCTAAATCTTTTTGCTCTACTGCAAAACCCTTTAGGAGCCCTTTTTGAAAAATCTGCTTTTTTTCCCCCCCCCCGAGACATTTTTTTAAAAAAAAAACAATTTTTTTTATAAACAATCTATTTAAAAAACAATCTTTAAAAAACAAAAAAAAAAAAAGCAAACGTATTGAACTGGTGGGGGTCAGTCCGTAAACAAAGTTTAGGGGCTTTGATTTTTTTTAACTGCCCTTTTTTTTTTTTTTTTTTTTTTATCCCTTTCCCTTATTATATAGGTTTTTTTTCCCTTAAAAAAAATCCTTTAAAACTAACCCTTTTCCCTTGTATAGAATAAGAAAGACTGATTTTAAATTAAAAATGCGATCCAAAAGTCTTTTAAAAACGCATTGTATTTTTGGAGTTAAAAAGGGAAAAAGAAACAAAAAGCGTTTTCTTCCCCCTAAAGGCCCAGCTTAGCAGGGGGTCCTTTTTTTTTTTTAAAAAATGTTTTTGTTCGGCTGAAAAGTCAATTTAATAATTAAAAAAGCGGGTTTTGGTTCCCCCCCAAAAAAAGCCCATAGTAATGTTTAAAAAAAGGGGCGCTTTGGGGTTGTCAGTAGGATCAACTAAAAAAAATTCTCGTTTTTTCCAAACAAAAAGCCCTTTCCCTTTTTAAGAGTTTTTGGGGCTTTAAGGTTTGGGCAGGAAAATAAAAAATTTTACTCGTAATTTTTAAACCCGTAGACTGTTTTGTAAAAAAACAAGCACAAAGACAGTTTTTTCCCACATCCAGTAAACCCACAAATAAACGAACAGTGGGGTTTTTTTTAGGGGGAAAAAAAACAAATACCCCTTTTTTTTAAAAAAGGCTTTTTTTTCTTTCAGTCTATTTTTTTTTAAATTTTTTAATGTTCAGCTGGGCGTCATAACCCAAAAAGTCATTTTATTGGCCATTCCTCCTTTTCCTTTTAATTTTGTATGAGTATGCCATATGACCCTACCTTCTTCCACTCCCGGCAGTTTGTTTTATACGTGGATCTAAAAAACCAACCCTAGTCCATATTTTTGTTAATAAACTTCGAGTCTTCATCGTGAAAGGTGAAGTTTTTTAACACTGATCGGTTGGGGGCTTGTCGTCTGCCTCCCGCAAACAATTTTCTTATCTATCAAAATGTTGGGGGGTAAAAGTCCGGGCCGAATTTCAGGAAAAGGTTGCCATCTACTGTGCAAAACAGCTGCTCAATTTTTGGGTTGTAAAAAAACCCTCAGATTTTCTGAAAAAGGGGTGAGGGTTTTATAAAAAGCAAGAGAAAAACCCCCTTTAGGGACCTTAAAAAATTGCTTAAAGCTATTTCCCAGACAGTGTTTTTGCTTGTTTTTAAACGCTAGACTGTGGTGTAAAAACTCTTTCAAAAAAAACAACCGCCCACTTTTATACTGATTTAAGATTATTCTAGCCCGTTCAGGGTTAGTAAAAAAAACGCAAAATTTAAAAGGTGTTACTGAAGTGTATTGGGCTTTTTGGGTCATCTGATAGAAAAACAGATCGCTGTATTGAATGTCAGTTCGTAAGTATTTTGTTTTAGTGCCCCTTTGGGTTAAATGGTGAGGGGGTTTTTACATTAAAAATCTAGAGGGATGCAAAATTGTTCTTAAATGCTCGCGCTATTCCCGGGCCCCCCCGTTTCCTTTGATCTGCTGCAAAACCCTGTGTTAGACCTTTGGGCTCTGGACCCCCTGAAAGATTTTGTTTTTTTTCTTTCTGGGTAGCCCCCAGTCAGAATAGTTTAAAAATGTCTGCGTACTCATGAAAGACTTCTCTACCTTCCAGTTTAATTACCATAATTTTTTTAATGATGGCCCTCCCCAGGTTAGCAACGAAAGTAGCAAGGATCCCCGATCAATATTTTTTTGAATGACAGCCTGGGGTGCCTGGCTTATAACATCGTCAGCCCCCAGGTCACTAAATCTTACTGTTAAACATTTCATTGGGCAATTGTTTTGGGTTATTTTAAACGCCACTCTGTCTTTGCCTTTTATCCGGGGGTTCCTTCGCTTTTTTAATGGATCAAGGTCGCACCGTATGGTTCATTTTTTATAAAAACAAAAAAATAATAAAATATTAAAATTTTTGGCGATGAAGATATTGACGCGATTGTCCAAATTGAAGAAGAAATAAAATTTTGGCGCGAAAGATTTATTGCGAACGGGGGCCCCATTGCAAAAGAACTTGAAAAAACGAGTTCTTTATCCCCAGACAGCCTCAAAAATGTAGGAGCGGGCTTGTACCCTTAAGTCGTCAAGAAAATTTTTGGAGTAGGCCTTCCCTCCCTAAAGCCCCTCAAGAACTATTGCGACAACGAAAGAAATTCTTAAATATAGAGCGGGACTGCCAGCCGCGATCGGTCCTCGATTTTGAATAGGAAAAGGGGGCCATTGTAGTAAGAACTAGTAAAGGAAACCTTTTAGGCTTACTAAAAACCCCAGACCAACCATTTTTAAGCAGGAGCACAATTCTTAGAGAGCCCCTTTTGCTGCCCAAAGGCATTTAAACTTTTTGGCGATCTAAGGTCTGAGGCTGTTAGTTTTTACAAAGCTTTAGTGCAAGAGTTCCAGCGCATTAAATGCAAAACAATCTTTTCACGAATTTTAAGTCAAAGAGAGATGAACTAAAAAAAAAAGGGAACGGTCTTAATGGGGGAGCCCCGTTAAAAAAAAATTTGTGGGTTCTCAGGCCCTAGAAAAAGAGAACGGGAGCGGCCCCTGAAGAAGAAAAGGCTTTAAAAACAATGAGATCGCCCATTGCCTGAGCGCGAACACGGGGTTTTTTTTAAAAGCTAATCGGGATCAAAAGGGGAACCCTGGCGTGACCTCAGGTTTATAACCCGCTTTAACAACTATAAACGAAAAACAAAAAAAAAAATTTTGGCAAAATTTTAATATATAGAGAGAAGATAGAGAAAAAAAAAAAATAAGTGGGCTGTGCAGATGAAAACAATTTAGAGCCGGAAGAAAAGGGCAAAAAACGGGAAAAAAATAAAGGATTTAAGGAAAGAAAAAAAAAAAAACCGGTTACGGTTGTATTTAAACAGAGAAAAAATAGATCCCCAAATAAGCAGAATCGGGAAAAAAACTAAAACAAAATGATTTATGAAAATACTACGCTAGCAGAAGAATAAGGACTCTTTCAGAGAGCAGGGGATTAAATGTTAGTATATTAACAGCCGTTGGGTTTTGCTATCATCAACTTTTTTTGCATTAACTGGCAGTGCGCCAACAGGGCCAGTAGCGCTTCCAACGCCTCAGCCGGAAAAAATTGGTTAGAAAACAATTAAAAACACTAGCAAATTTTTTTTAAAAAAGTTAGCTGTCAAAGGCTTTGATGTTCCCTGGCTTTTGGCATGTTGTTAGTTGGGGTTTTTTGTTACCATAGGGAAAGTGGCTGGCTATATGGCTGACCATCTGTGGACGTTAGGAGTGTGGCCCCGTCGGTTTAATTTTTTAGTGAAATAAAGATGGCTAATCCAGTAAATTAAAAAAACAACAAGGGGGTGTCTTTTTTTGCTAGTGTGTCTGTCGGGGTGAGGTTTCATCAAAAGGGGACCGCTTTCTGGGTGCTTAAAAAGGGGGGGGCGCTTTTCAGGACTGGAACTTTTTTTAAAATGGCTGGTGCGGGGGGGGTTTGTTTAAAAAACCCTTTATTGTGTCCCCAAGTTTTGGGGCGTCTCCAGCTATGAGAATTTATTATTATAATTTTGATCAGCAACTGCATTAAGGCGAAGGCCCCCTTTACAATCCAGGCCCCCAACAAAGTAACCCTTTTACCTAGCATTGAAAGAACGTTTTGGTACCCTTTGTATCGGGGGCAAATCAACGCAGAGTTAAAAACATCTTCTAAATTTTGGGTAGAAATTTTTTTCTGGCGTCAAAGCCCTTTATTGATCCCCCTATGTAATTGGTTTTTTTTGCTTTTCGCTCCTAATAACACCAAATACGTGCGTATGGAGTCATTAAGTCTTTGCATCCTGGCATTGTTTGGGCCTTTATTTCATTAAGATAAAATGTTGCCCAAGCTTTGGGGTGTTTTTGTTTATGGCCCCCATAACTTGGGAGTTTGGCTTAAAAGATGGGGCCCGGGCCATAGCAAAATTATACTCTTTTACGCTGACCCAAAAATACAATGTCCCAAACCCCGTGAGGGGTCTAACTTTTGTCTAAAGTTATTTGAAGGGTTAATGTTAATTTCGTTGCGATTCTTCATATGTTTATTGCCCTTTGGCTGAAAATGGTTTTTAAACCCGTTTTTGTTGGGGAGGGTCTTTGTGTCAGTTAGTATGCGTCTAACTGATAATAAACATGAAAGTTTTTTTACTGACCTACAAAGAGTTGGGGTGGTTTAATGGTTTGTATTGAAAAACCCCCCAGCCAGTGGTTGGCAGTAAACGCAAAATTTAACGTTTCTGGAAAAAAGCCCATGGGGGGATTTTGACCATGTGATGGCATTTAATCATTTTTTATTGGAGGTTTTTAAATACAGTTAGGGGGTTTAAAAAGTTGACTAGAAAGCCATATGATCATCCACTGCAGGGTTTTAGGTTACTAAACCCAAAAAGATTTGGGCTAAAACCCCCCCTACGTCGTAATGGACTTTCATTATAAAAAAAAAGGTTCCTTTTTAAAATTAGTTTTTTTAAAAAAAGGATTTAAAAAAGGATGTTCCTTTATAAAAAAACCCCAAGAAAAACCAGCGCCCGTGTTTTTAAAGTATTCAGTTGACAAAAAGGGGGGAAAAGTTGGGCTGTCTTAGAGAACGGTTTAAAAAAAAAGGGTGTTTACATATCTGAAAAGCCCCCAAAAAATTGGATAGATATTTATGATGAGGGGGGCAATCGTTTAAAAAAGTTTAAAAATACCTGATGGTTATACAGCTTTTGTTCTTTAAAAAAATTTAAAAAAATTTTGACAACGGTTAAAAATTTAAATGAGGCAAATTTAAAATTTACTATATTTTTACCAAAACATAAAGACAAAAGGGAGTACTTTTTTCCCAAGGGCCTTGCTCGAATTTAGGCTTTTATGATAGTGGTAAAACCATGTTTAATACACACCGATATAAAAAGGGGTCTATAAATATGTAGGTGTGGGGGCCATCCGATTTTCAAATTTTAACCCCAATTTTGTATTTCATAAAGCGAATTAAAAACAAAAACTAAATTTGTATAATGGCCAGCCTTCAGTTCTAAGAGCACTCCCACAACATGGTGGGGTTTTGGATTTCAGTATATACATTTGGTGAAAAAAATTTAATTTAAAAAAAATTAGTTAAGGGCTATAAATTCGTGTGTTTAAAAATAACTAACCCGATGGAAGGCCGGTTGTTTGTTCTGATTGTTGGTGATGGAGATAGATGATTAGGGGAAAAAGAAGCGTACTGAAACCTTTAGATTTTATGCATGGAGGATAAAAAATTTATCTAGGAGCCATATCCCCTTTTTTTGTTTTGCACGAAAACCCCCCTTTTTTAAAGTAACAATTACTTCGTTTTTTGAAGATTTTTGCAGTTAATTTGATTGTAGAAAAAAAGGGTTTAAATTTTGGAAAAAAAGAGTATGAGATGGGCGAGTTTTGATTGTAAAAAAAGGGGGTTTGGGGGCAAAATGGATGTGGTGGGGCAGCCCCTTTTAAACTGTCTTCAGGATCCACCGATGAAGGAAGACGGGTTCCCCAATCCTGCAAGGGCTCTTTTTGGAGAGAACGAAAAAATAAAGAAAGAAAAAAAGAAAAGGGAAAAGAAAGAAAGAAGGAAGAAAGCAAGCAAGAAAGAAAAAAGAAAGCAAGGAAAAAAGAAAGAAAGTAAAAAAAAAAAAAACAAATTTTAAAAAGCAAACGGGAAACACAGGTCCCAATACTTTCGGGGAAAGACTTTTTCTTCAAAAGTGAGAATAACGCGAAAACTGCCATGATGGCTCTGATATCATAATCTACTTCAAAAACATTTTCTTGCGAAGGAGCCCCTCGCGTTTCCAGAAAGATACAAGCCGGCCCCCTACTTGCCCAGGGTTTTCCCCGGGTGCAGAAAGAAAGGGAAACAAAATGACCGTGCACCGTTTGTTTTCCCCCCCCAACGCCCTCGTCCCACGAAGCGTGACGAAGGTTTAAAAACAGCGAGGACATGCCCTTTAGAATAGTGTGAGCGTGAACACGTTCCACCCCTTTTTATCATGTTAAACACCAAAACTTTTTCCCCCTTGGGGCGGAATGCAATGAATTATTTCCCCAAATTCCTGATTCTGTCTCATTTCTCTAAAATTTGGGGTTTTTTCTGAATTTTGTTTTTTGCGCAGGAAACTTTTTGAAGAGTGCCGGTGTGAGGGAATTCCCGGACAATGGTATGTGGTGAACCCGCGTCAAAAATTTCCAACCATGGGGACGACCAGGAAATGGGGGTTTTATTAAATTCTGTGAGGCCCTCTATATACCTTTGGGGACAAACAGCTTGAAGAAGTCAGTCTCAAAAGATTTTATATTCCAAAAAAAATCCCACGTGGTCGTCCACGGGGAAATTTTAAAGGAAAAAGTGTATTACAAAAATCTTTGCTTTCGAATTTAGACGTTCGGATATAAAAGCCGTAAACCATTAAACCACAAGTAATTCAATATTTATTGTTAAAGCCTC
>JAMYXO010008100.1:0-11257 GCA_033310375.1 Conus canariensis
TGTGGGAAAACCGGTTCTATTCCGTCCGCGAATATTTCATGTCCCCAGGGGACTAGGGATTAAAGGCACACAAAAACACAAACACACAACACAACACAACAACACACACACCACACACACACACACACACACACACACTGACGGGCTGAAAAACCCTTTTTCTGTCAGATTAAAATAGTGTTGTACTGGGCAAACAAATACCACACGCACACACACCACGCACACACACAAAACCCCCTACACAAACATCACCACAACAACCACACACATTTTCACACACACACACACACAAAACAAAACACACAATATTTCAAATATTGAGAAATATTGTCATGACTATCGTTAAAATTTTTTGTGCACGGGCTGCTGACCTTTTGTTGCAAGACCAAAAGAATGCGTTTTAACGGGGGAAAACCCTAGAAAATTACAAAACAAGAGGGAGAAATACTAGGAAAAACCTGAGAGAGAGAGAAAAGACGAGAGAAAATAGAGAGAGAGAGGGAAAAGAGAGAGAGGGGAAGAGTCGGGGGGAGGGAGAAGATAGTACCAAAACGAAACACCCAAGCAAACACACATAATATACGAAAAGTGCCGTAGAGCACACCGCGCGCCCTGGCCCCGGGAAAGCACACACACTTTCACACAAAACACACAACACACAACACACACACACAACACAACACACACCACACACACCCGACTGAAAAAATAAATGTCAGATTAACATAGTGTTGTACGACACCACCACCAAAACACACACACACACACACACACACACAACAAAACCCCACACACACAACCACAAAAGGGTATAACGTTCCGGGCCGGAAAAATTTTCGGACACAATGGGAGCTTTCCCACACCGGGGCGATGAAAAATTGGAGGAGATAAGAAAAAGGGGGGAGCAAAAAGGGGGGTGGAGGGCAACAAAAGGGAAACCCCTCTTCTCTCCCCTTTTCCCGTGATTGGTCTAAAGGGCGCCACACTGTAGCGTTGGGTTTAATGAAATGTTTGACGGACAGGAATAAACTCGGGTATTTACACACCACACAAAACACAAACACACACACACACACACAAAACAAAAGTACGGGACGCACACAAAACACAACCCTCACCCCGCCGGGGCGCGCGCGCGCGCGCGCGCACAAACACAAACACAAAACCACACAGGGGGAAAACACCCCACAAAAACACTACACACACAAAACACAAAAAACACACCCCACACAAAAACCCCAAAACACACACACACACACACACAACACGAGAAAAATTATATCGGAATGTCCTTAAAAATTTTCACCTTTTTCCCTCACAAAATTGGCTATCGCCAACACATTTCTTTCATAGTTTTGATGTCCAAAAGGGCCCAAAACTAATAAAACCCGCAAAAGTACACTGAAACCCCTCTCCCCCTCCCCCTTTTCTCCCCTATTCCCCCGTCCTCCCCCCTCTTTTCTTTTCATTTTTCTCTCTCCTCCTCTTTTCCCCTCTCCCTCCCCTGTGTTTGTGGCTTTTTTTTGTTTAAAAACAGGGTTTTCCCAAATGGTTTAACCCCAAAAAAAAACCCACTTTCTATTCCAATAAAGATAAGATGGCAAATTTTAATAATATTGTTATTTAAACAACAAAAATTTTAAAAATAATAATAAACCCTACACAAAAAGATTAAAATCAGGGATCTTTCTTTTTATTTCTCATGCCGGCGCGCTTTTAAAGAAGTAGTTGTAATTTTTAATTTGGGTATACATTTTAAATTTGTCCCCTCCAAAAATATAAATGGCAAATTCTCTGTGTGTGGGGTGTGTGGTGTGGTGTGGTTGTGTAGCTAAAAACTCAAAAAAGCTCAAACGGGTTTTCATGAAATTTTTGGGAGGTACGTCCGTTGTTACCCCGAGGATGGTTTTTTGGGGTAAACCCTTTAAAAAAAAAAAAACCGTTTTAAAAAAAAGTTAAAAATCTGTTAAAAAAAGGTTTTCAAAGGTCATCTTTTTCCTCTGCTTTTTTTTCAACTAAACCGTTGTTACATTGCAAAAGGGGACAGGAAATAAATTCTCTAAAAAAAGGAAAACCGTTATTTGGCCCGTTAAAAAACGTTAATTTATAAAAAATTAAAAAAAACCCTTAAAAAAAACCAAACCCTAAAAAAAGAAACTTTTTTAAAAAACCCCATTTCCTTTCAATTTAGGGAGGTACGTCTGTTTTTGACCCAGGATGTTTTTGGGGTAACTCTAAAAAATAAAACCGTTAAAAAAAAACCCTTAAAAAAAAAAATGTTAAAAACGGTTTTAAAGACAACTTTTTCCTCCCTTTCTTTTTATCAAAAAACCATTGGGGACATTTTTACAGGTACGGGCAAATTCCAGAAAAAAAAACCGTTATTTGGGAGTTTAAAAAAAACCCTAAAATTTTTAAAAAGTTAAAAACCGTTTTAAAAACAAACCCAAAACCCTATGAAAACTTTTTAAAAACCCCATCTTTGAGGTTTGGCGGCCCTGAGGGGTTATAGGGTCGCCACCAAACCCTTTACATAAGCCTACAAACATCCAAACGGGGAAAATAGGGTCATTAAAGGGCAATTTTGGACCCCTTAAATTTTACCGTTAAAAAACCCCTTATTTTTTAAAAATTTTGGCTGTTCTTGATGAAATTCGGGTTTTACATTTTGGGAGTTTTAAAAAAGCCGAAAAAAGATATGGAAATTTTTAAAGAACCGAAATTAAAAAATTTACCGTTAAAAAAAAAAAAACCCTTAAATTTTAAAAAATTTTGAGTATTCTGGGAAAAAATTCCCAATAAAAATTGCAGTTTTGAAAAGCTAAACAAAAAGATATCAATTTTTTAAGATCCGAAAAATTTAAAATTGAAACCCTTAAAAACCGTTTTTTTTTCCCCGAATTTTGAAATTTTTTACCCTTCTGATAACAATTTCCCTATGCACGTAAAAGGTTTTTTAAGGGACGAACAAAAGTTAACAAAAAATTTTTCGAAACCAAAAACCTTAAAAAAAATGAAAAACCCTTTTAAAAACCGTTAATTTTTCCCAAAAAATTTAAAAACCGCTATTGATAAAAATTCCGGGAAGGGGTATTTCCATTAAAGGGGAAGTAAAATTTTTTCAACAATGGTGGTTTAGCAGGTACGTCTGTTTTGACCCCCAGGAATTTTTTTTGGGGCTTTTTAATTTTCCCAAAAAACCCCAAAAAAACCCTTAAAAAAAAACCGAAAAAAAAAAACCTGTTAAAACGGTTTCAAAGACATCTTTTTTTCCCCTGCTTTTTTTATCAAATGGCCATTGTGACCCTTGCCACAGGTTTCGGGGGGTACCCTTTTCGAAAAAAATTTGAACCGTTATTTGGCAAATTTTAAAAAACAATTTTTTATAAACAATTTTTAAAAACCGTTTAAAAAAAAAAAAAACCAAACCCCATGAAAACTGTTTTAAAAAAAAAACCCCATCTTCGGGGGTTTTGGGGGCCACGAACAGTATCGGATCCCCACCAAACTTGACATAACCTACAGAACCAACCCCCTTTTAACATAGGGTCCCTTTTGATGGTCATTATGACCAATTTAAATTTTTACCGTTAAAAAAAAAACCCTTTTTTTCAAAATTTTTGGCTGTTTTTTGGGGAAATTCGGAAACAAGTTTGGATTTTTATATATTTTCCGAAAAATTATATACAACTTTTACAACCGAAATTTAAAACTGACTGTTAAAAAACCGCTATTTTAAAAAAATTTTGAGTAATTTTTTTGAAGAAATTTGATATACAAAGCAGTTTTTAAAAGCTAAACAATAATACAATTTTCAAATAAAAAAAAAAAAAAACCGGGAAAATTAAAATTGACCGGGTTTAAAAAACCGGGTTTTTTTTTGAAAATTTTGAAATTTTCCCCCCTTCTTTATAACAATTTTCCCTAATTTTCCCGTAACCCTTTTAAAGCGGGTAACAATGTTTTTAAAGAAAACCCAAAAATTAACATTGACCGTTAAAAAAAACCCTTTTTTCCCAAATTTACCCAACCCCTAAAAGATAAAATTCCCTTTTGCTAAAGTCCATAACGGGAAGGGAATTTTGCAAAAATGGATGGGACAGTGGAAAAAGGAAGAAAAGGAACAATGAGAGGGGGCCCGAAAAATTTAAATTGTACAAGGGGGCAAAACCCGATACACTATTTTTACATTTGACACAGACCCTTGAAATAAAATACTTTTTGCACAAAGCTGTTCCTAAAAAAATTTAAAGGGGAAACCGTAAATTAAAGGGGGAAAATTTAGTGCAGGCGGAAAATGAGCAAAAAAGCATCTCGAAGTGCTTTTGGGGAAAAGGGGGCCCGAGGGGAACGGAAAAAAAATAGAATGAAAAAGAAGAGAGAGAGAAAGAGCCCGAGACAGAGACAGGAAAGTGAAACTGTTTTTGGGGGGGGGGAAGGGGGGGGGAAGAATTTTTGGGGAGGGGGGGAGGTGGGGGGGGGGGTTGATTGTAAATCAAAACAATTAATAAAATTTTGCCATCACGTGAGTAACGCAAAAAATTTCAAAAAATTTTCCCCGGGGAAAAAGCCGGGGGGGCCCTGCCTTTAGCTAATAAATAAAAAGGGGAAAATTTTGTGTTGTGGTTTTGGTGTGTGTTGTGTGTGTGTGTTACGCTAAGACCAAAAACCGGGGTAAACCCATTGTCATGAAATTTGGGCAGGAAATTCCGTTGTGGGGCCCGAAAGGTTTTTGGGGAAAACTCTAAAAAAATAAAACCGTTAAAAAAAAGTTAAAAAAGGGTTTTTTTATAAAAAGGGTTTTTTAAAAACATCCTTTTTTCTCTTTTTCTTTTTTTAATTTTCCCCCCCAAAAAAGCCGTTGTGACTTTTCACAGGGACAGGACACTTCTCAAAAAATTTGAAAACCTTTAAATTTTGGGGAAAAAAAAAAAAAAAGTTTTATAACATTTTAAAAAAAACCCTTTAAAAACACCAAACCCAAAAAAAGAAACTGTTTAAAACCCATCTTTTTTGGGAAAATTTTGCAGGGATTTTCCCGTTGGACCCCAGGAATTTTTTTGGCTAATTTTAAAAAAATAAAACCGTTAAAAAAAACCTTAAAAAAAAGTTATAACGGTTTTAAAGACATCTTTTTTCCTCTGCTTTTCATCAAATGGGCCCTTGGACATTGCACAGGGACTTTGAACCCAAGAGGGAACCCTCTCCCGAAAAACAAAAAGGGCAAAGGGCAATTTCCCAAAAACAGTTATTTATTTACCGTTAAAAAAAACCCTTAACAAACCCCTAACCCCCCTAAAAAAAAAGATCAAAAATAAAAATTTTTTTTTGGGTTTTGCGGCAAAAAGGGGGTCCCCCCGGGGTTTGCCACCAAACTTGCATGAGTTTTAAAAAGGACAACCGTTTAAAAAACAAAGGGGCATTCGGAAAAGGTTTTTATGAAACCCTTTTTAAATTTTCACCCTTTAAAAAAACGTTTTTTTTCAAAAAATTTTGAAACCCTTTCCTTTATTTAATTTGGGATACAGGGGTAATTTTAAAAAAAGGGTAAACAAAAGATATACAACTTACACAAACCCAAACTTTAAAAATTGGGCCCTTAAAAAAACCGTTATTATAAAAATTTAAGACCTTTTGTTTTTGAAAAAATTCGGTATACAGATGCAGTTTTAAAAAAACCCCGCTGAACAATTTAAAATACAACTTAACGAACGGGGAAAAATTTAAAAAATTTACCGTTAAAAAAAACCCTTAAAAAAAATTTTTAAATTTTGAGCGGTTTCCCCCGATTAAATTCGGTATACAGAATTTCAAAAAATTTTACCCACGCTGGAACAATGATATACAACTTTCAACGAACCGGGAAAAATTAAAAAAATTTAGCGTTAAAAAAACCGTTAAAGGGTCCGTTAATTTTTTAAAATGTAGACCTTTTCTTGAGGGAAAATTTTTTAAAACAGGTGCAGTTTAAAACCCCGATTTAAAAGAAAACAACAAATATGAACAGAAACTTAAAATTTGACCGGGTTTAAAAACCCCTTTAAAAAAACTAAAATTTTAGAGAAAGGTTATCAAACCCTTAAAAACGTTATTTTTTAAATTTTAGGGGCCTTTCCTTAGATGAAATTTTTGGAAAATAGGAGTTTTAACAATGCGGAAACAAATGATAAAACAACTTAAAAACCAACCGAAACTTTTAAAAAAATTACCGGTTTTAATTTAAACCCTTAAAACAAAATTTTTGGAAACCCTTCTTTTATGAAAATTTGGGGATACAATGGGAGTTTTTTTTAACCCCCGCTGAACAATGAAAATACAACTTTCACAAAAGGGGAAAAAATACCCAAATTTAGCGTTAAAACCTTTTAAAAATCCGTTTTTTTCTAAAATTTAAGACCTTTTCTTGAATTTAAAAATTTTTATACAGGTCAGTTTTAAAAACGCTGTCAATGATAACCCAAAAAAAATGAAAAGAAAAAATTTAAAAAAGACCGTTAAAAAACCGTTTTAAAATTTTTAAAAATTTTTAGGGTGGTATTTTGCAAGGAAAAACAGAAATACGCCGGGAAATTATGATTCTCTGGGAAAAAACCGGCCCGATTTTTTTTCGTCCCAAAAAGAGCCATGGTAATTAAAATTTTCAATTTCCCCCTTTCCGGGGAGATCTGACCGTTCCCCTGTTTTTAAAAAACATTGGGAAAGTTCTACGTTGCAGCAAACACGAAAATGGAAGCGCCCAAAAACATCTAAACTTTCGGCCAAACAGGGGGACCCAAAAAGTTTTCAACCCAGAGGCCCCCCCAAAAGACAAAAAACAACGGAAAATGCCCAAACTTTCACAGAGTTTTTTCAAATTTTTTATTTGGGGTTTTAAAAGCCTTTGGCCCAAAAACAAGGGTATGCAAAACGGCTGGTCCGTCACATTAAATGACACCCTTGCGGGGGGCCCGGGGTCATATCGGGGGTGGGAAATATGGATATTTTAGCTTTAAAACCAAAATTTCCCTTGAAAAATTTTCCCAAACCAAACCGGGGTTCGAAACCCACGGGGCCCTTTTGGGTCATATTTCCCCCGGGCCTTTATCCAATAGGTTTTTGGCCCGGGCCCCTTTCAAGTTTTCATTTTTAAGCACTTTTAATCGAGGAAAAATTTAGAAACATTCGGTAAGGGTTCATTAAGTACAAAACAACCCTCATCGACTTTTATCGGATTACAAAAACAAAAAAAGAGGTAAAATTGATTGAGGGGGCAAGAAGGTCATAGAGGGAGGGGGAGGACATGCTACCCCAAGTACAAAAAGACCGAATTTCTGAATGAGGCCAAAAGGGGGCTGTGAAGCTTGGGGAGAGAAAATCAACCACCAAACCCGGGGGTTGTCCCCCAAAAAAACCCCCACCCCTCCAAAATTTGGTTTTAAACCGCCACAAAACAAAGTTGAAAAAAATGCATTAACATAAAATTCATCCAAAAATACCCCTCCTGAAGTATTCCACCAAAGGGGACAGACCAAGCCCTCTTTTCCAAAACCCCAAACCACTCCGGGAGTGTGAAGGAGCACTCAACAACCTCCAGGAAAAAGATGAGATTTCCCAAATGTACCCAGAAAACCCGCTTTTCGTTTTTAGCAACGAGGGGACCCCCGGAGGACCCTGGGGGTTTTGACCTCATACGCCACCCATGGGCAAGGGCCAGCCCGCCAAATTTTTAGAATGGGAACAATTTCCCCTTTCAAAACCACACAAAACCCCACCCCAAAAGAGCAAAAAGGTCTCTCCCCCAAAACAAAAACCCCTTTCCCCCCATCTTTAGGGCCCAAATTTTTCCAAGACCCTACAACACGAAAAGGGTGAAGTTTCGTGGAAGTCCCTGAGCACTTTTTACATTGAAACCACTCCAAATAAGTGGAAGAAAAAGACCAAAAAGGGGCAAATGCAAATCCGGGGAAATTTACAGTAAAATATCCCTCCCAAAGGGGGAGTGCTACTTCTGAGGGTTTTTAAAACCCCCCCTTTTAAAAAGGATCCCGGGCGTACGAGGAAACTGAAAGAATTTTCAACGGCCCCCTATTGGGAAAACATTTTTCCAAAATGGCTTGCAATGCTCTTGGACTCCTAGAAGATGACCGGGGCCTTTTACAAACCCTTTCCCCTGGAGGAAGCCCCCATTTTCCTTTAGAGACCCCCCCACTTTCTGCGTACTTCTGTATTTTTCCTGGGGGCTTTCAACCCCCATTAAAACCCAGGCAAACCTTTTTGGAACCTCCAGAGAAACCCCTTGCTGAAGAAAATTTCCTCTTTCCCAAATCCGAAGAGATGTCTATTATTAAGGGGGCCCGTACAAAAAGATTCCATCAACCCAAACCCAACTCTTACTTTTGATTCAACAAAACCACCTTTTTTTGAGGGGAAGTCTACAGAGGAGTATGGGAAAGCCCAACAAAATAACAACAACAAACTTTCCTCGGAAAAAAAACAAACCCCGAGACCAATTTTCGGGCAAATACGCACCCCCGGGGACACTTAAGACCACTGAAGAACGACCCGCTGACAACAAGAACGTGAAAGAAAAGCCATTAAAAACCATGGGTTTTTAAACAGGGGGCAGGATCCCCCCAGCAAGCAGCAACATAAGGTTTTCCTTATGCCCCCATTTTAGGACCCGAAAGACCCCTCCTGAAAACTTAACCTAAAAGGAAAACCGCCCCAACGGGGAAAATAAATTTTTTACCACAGCTTCCAGTTTGTCAATTTCCCGGGTAACCTTTTTTTTTTGCCGGGGGGTTTGGCCGGGAAAGGGAAATAGCATTTTCAAGGGGCCCCCCTGGGGGTGCCGACAAAACAAGAAAAAATCCCAAACCCGCTCTGTCAAAAACGTTTGGTCAAAAAGTTGGCCAAATCATCAAAGAGGCTGGGAAAACCCTTTAAAAAATTTATTTAAGCTCCCAGACCCACAAACGCCCACGGGCCAAAATCTACCGGGCAGGGGCATTTACCCAAGTGCACAAGGGGCCCAAAGGGGGGCATCCCCAAAAAGCTGTTTTTTGTGGGACTTCAGGGCCCGAAACCCCCTGTCGACCCAATGGGACCAAAAGCCAACATTGCCAAAGCCTGTCCTTAAAAAGCCAGGGGATCTATAGAAAACAAATTTTAACCCCCATCTTCAGCTCAAAAGTGCGACTCAGACCTGAAAACGGAAAGGGCCCCTAAAACTCCTCCCCGAACGAGACTGTCAACAGCCCGAAACAGAAAAAAAAATAGCAGACTTTCCCCGAAGGAAACCCCTGTTTCCGAACTGTTTACAAAAGGCCAAGAAAAAATGATGAGGGATGCCTTTATCCCCCAAGAACTTTTTTGAACTCCATTGGGATTTCTGGACTTCCCACCACATGAACTTTTGCGAAAATCTTGGGGTCCCTTTATCAAAATCCGCTCACTGGGCCCGCCAAAGGGATCAATGGCACCCGATTTTGTTTCAACCCGACTGCACAAGGAACGTTGTAGAAGCGAAAAAAAATCAGTGGCCCCCACAAAAAGGGGGAAAACCGGGGCTGCCCCCAGAAAACCCCTGGGAACCCATGGGCTCCCCCCCCCCGCCATTTTCCCTTTTTGACGGGTTTTTAGTTTCCCCCTGAAACCAGCTTTTGCTCTGACAATCATTTAAGAGCCAGGGTTTCCCACATTTTTTTAACCCCTTGGGGAGACCTTTACCCTTCCGTGTTTTACACAATTTTTGGGTTTTTTTCTAAACGTTTTTCAGCATCCGAACGGGAAAAGGGAAAAACAAATTTACTATAACTTGCGGGCCCAAAAAGGGAGAAACCCAAAAAGTTTTAACCCAAGGGTCTTTCCAAAAAAAGGCCCTAATACATCGTTAAAATCAGTCCTTTTTTTACAAATTTTTTCAAAAGTTTTAGTTTATTTAAAGGGCCGTTTCCAAAATCAAGGGTATTTCAGACGGGTGGGCCCCTCACATTAAAACTGGGCCCCTGCGGGGGCCCGGGGGGACATTTGGGGGGAAATACTTTATTTTAAACTGGAAACGTTCCCCCTTAAAATTCCAAGACCAACCGGGATTTGAAAAACGACCTTTGGAAACATTTATCCAGCGCCTTAAAAAACTAGGTTTATTTGGGGGCCCTAAAAGAGTTGGGCATTTTTGGAAACACTTCAAAACAAGGAAAAAAAGAAAGCATCGGTAAATTTTACAAAATACAAGGCATCCCTCAATTTTACTGGGGTATCTATGGAAAAAAAATTTTGGAAAAGGGAAAAAAAGGGTTGAGGAGGCCAAAAAGGGAGTGGGGGGTCCCAAAAAATTTGGGGAAGTAAAATGAAAGGGGGCTGGGGGAATTGGTTCGGCATGGGAAAAACGAAACAAACCCAAGCAAAATTTTAAAAATTTTATTGGCCCTTTAAGTGGTGGGGAGAGGGGGGGCCCCAAAAAAAATTTTTACAGATAAAACCCACGAAACCGGGTACAATTACCGGGTAGTAATTAATAACCCAAACGACACATGACATCAAACGACCTATAAACATTTGAAATCATTTTGGGCAAAGTTTGGGACTTTTGGCGTCTAAAAAAAAAAAAACCCACAATAGAATGGCACTTCGGGTTAAAAACAAAACAAAAAAAAATCTCTTTTTTGGGAAATTTTTTTAAGAAAAACTTTATGACTTAAAGTTCCCCTTAATTCCACGAAAAAAAAAAAAAAGAAGGGAAAAAAAGAAGAATAAAAAAGAAGAAAAAAAAAAAAAAAAAAAAAAAAACGAAAAAAGAGGAAACAAATGATTAACAACAACAAAAAAAAAAAGAAAGAAAAAATGAAAAAGAGAGAAGAAAGATTTGTTAAGATATTTGTAAAATCCTTTTTCTTTTCCCCCCCCCTTCCCCCCCGCCCCCCCCCCCCCCCCCCCCCCCCGCCCCCCCCCCCCCCCCCCCCCCCCCCAAAGTTTCAATTTTCATGCCATTTTTCTTGATTAAAGTAATTTTTCCAAACCCGGGAAAAAAAAGTCAACTAAAACAAGTTTTAAAAACAGAAGGAAGAAAAGGAAAAACACCACCCCCGGAAACCCCCGTCAATTTACCCAACCACTCCTGTCCATGGCTAAAAAAAAAAAAACAAAAAAAAAACCCCAAAACAAAACAAAAAAAAAAGAAAGGAAAAGAATTTTCCCCCTCTCTCAACCTTTTTCTTTCCCCCGGATCTCTCTCTCCTTCTCTTCAATCTTCTTCTCCTCTCTGGGTTTTTTAATT
>JAMYXO010008101.1:0-2500 GCA_033310375.1 Conus canariensis
ACTTTAACTTTAAATTTAATTTAACTTAACTTTAAAACTTTAACTTTAACTTTAATTAACTTTAACTTTAATTTAACTTTAACTTTAACTTTAACTTTAACTTTAACTTTAAACTTTAACTTTAACTTTAACTTTAACTTTAACTTTAACTTAACTTTAATTTAACTTTTAACTTTTTAACTTTAACTTTAACTTTACTTTAACTTTTAAACTTTAACTTTAACTTTAACTTTAATTATTACTTTAATTTAACTTTAACTTTAATAAATTACTTTAACTTAACTTTAACTTTAAATTTAACTTTAACTTTAATAACTTTAAATTTAACTTTAACTTTAACTTTAATTTACTTTAACTTTAACTTAACTTTAACTTTAACTTTAACTTTAACTTAACTTTAACTTTAATTTAACTTTAACTTTAACTTTAATTAACTTTAACTTTTAAATTTAACTTTAACTTTAACTTAACTTAACTTAATAATTAACTTTAACTTTAACTTTAACTTTAACTTTAACTTTAACTTTAACTTTAACTTTAACTTTAACTTTAACTTTAAATTTAACTTTAACTTTAATTTAACTTTAACTTAACTTTAACTTTAACTTTAACTTTAATTTAACTTTAACTTTAACTTTAACTTTAAACTTAACTTTAATTAACTTTAACTTTAACTTTAACTTTAAATTTAACTTTAACTTTAACTTTAACTTTAACTTTAATTAACTTTAACTTAAATTTAACTTTAACTTTAACTTTAACTTTTAACTTTAACTTTAACTTAACTTTAAAACTTTAACTTTAACTTTAACTTTAACTTTAACTTTAACTTTAACTTTTAACTTATTTAACTTTAACTTTAACTTTAACTTAATTTAACTTTAACTTTAACTTTAACTTAACTTTAACTTTAACTTTAACTTTAACTTTAACTTTAACTTAATACTTTAACTTTAACTTTAACTTTAACTTTAACTTTAAATTTAACTTTAACTTTAACTTTAAACTTTAACTTTAACTTTAACTTAACTTTAACTTTAACTTTAACTTTAACTTTAACTTTAACTTTAACTTTAACTTTACTTTAACTTTAACTTTAACTTTAACTTTAACTTAACTTTAACTTTAACTTAATTTAACTTTATTTAACACTTAACTTTAAACTTTAACTTTAACTGTTAACTTTAACTTTAAAACTTAACTTTAACTTAACTTTAACTTACTACTTTAACTTTAACTTTAACTTTAACTTTAACTTAACTTAACTTTAAACTTTAACTTTAACTTTAACTTTAACTTTAACTTAACTAACTTTAACTTAACTTTAACTTTAACTTTAACTTTAACTTCTTAACTAACTTTAACTTTTAACTTTAACTTTAACTTTAACTTTAACTTTAACTTTAACTATTTAACTTTAACTTTAAACTTTAAAATTTAACTTTAACTTTACTTTTAACTTTAACTTAACTTAACTTAACTTAACTTTAACTTTAACTTAAACTTTAACTTTAACTTTAACTTTAACTTAACTTTAACTTTAACTTTAACTTTAACTTAACTTTAACTTAATACTTAACTAACTTTAACTTTAACTTTAACTTTAACTTAACTTAACTTTAACTTTAAATTTAACTAATTATATTACTTAATTAACTTAATATATTAACTTCTATTCTCTATTATACTAATAATTTACTTACTTATTAATATTAACTTATACTTACTTATTAATAACTCTCTTTAACTTTAACTTTAACTTTTAATTAACTACTTTAACTTACTTTAACTTAACTTTTAACTTTAACTTTAACCTTAAACTTACTTTAACTTTAACTTTATTTTAAATTTAATTACTTTAACTTTAACTTTAACTTTAACTTTAACTTTTAATACTTTATTCTTAACTTTAACTTAACTTAATTAAACTTTAAACTTTAACTTATACTTTAACTTTAACTTTAACTTTAATTTAACTTTAACTTAAACTTAACTTTAACTTAATTTTATTAACTTTAACTTTAAATTACTTAACTTTAATTTAAATTATTACTTTAACTTTAACTTAACTTATAATTTAACTTTAACTTTAACTTTATTTAACTTTAACTTAACTTAACTTTAACTTTACCTTTTAACTTTAACTTTATTAACTTTAACTTTAATTACTTTAATTTAAACTTAACTTACCTTAACTTTAACTTTAACTTAATTTAACTTTAACTTTACTTTAACTTAACTTAACTTTAACTCTAACTTTAACTAACTTATTTAACTTAACTTAACTTTAACTTTAACTTAACTTATTAACTTTAACTTAATAACTTTAACTTAACTTTAACTTTAACTTTAACTTTAACTTTAACTTAATTTAACTTTAACTTTAACTTAACTAATTTAACTTAACTTTAACTTTAACTTTAACTTTAACTTTAACTTTAACTTTAACTTTAACTTAATTTAACTTTAACTTTAACTTTAAAATTAACTTTAACTTTAA
>JAMYXO010008101.1:10000-11254 GCA_033310375.1 Conus canariensis
TTTAACTTTAAATTTAACTTTAACTTTAACTTTAACTTTAACTTTAATTTAACTTTAACTTAAAATTAAATTTAACTTTAAATTTAACTTAATTTAACTTAACTTAAACTTAATTTAATTTAACAACTTTAATTTAATTTAACTTAATTTAACTTTAACTTAACTTTAATACTTTAACTTTAACTTAACATTTAACTTTAACTTTAACTTTAACTATTTACATTAACTTTAACTTTAACAATTAACTTAATTTAACTTTAACTTTAATAACTTTAACTTTAATTTAACTTTAACTTTAACTTTAACTTAACTTTAACTTTAAACTTTAAATTTAACTTTAACTTTAACTTTAACTTTATTAAATTTAACTTTAACTTTAACTTTAACTTTAACTTAAATTTAACTTAAACTTTAATTTAACTTTAACTTTAACTTTTAAATTTAACTTTAACTTTAATTAACTTTAACATTTAACTTTAACTTTAACTTAACTTTAATTACTTTAACTTTAAATTTAACTCTAACTTTAACTTTAACTTTAACTTTTAACTTTAACTTTAAATTTAACTTTAACTTTAAACTTTAACTTTAACTTTAAACTTTAAATTAACTTTAATTTAACTTTAACTTACTTTCAACTTTAAACTTTAATTAACTTAACTTATTAAATTTAACTTTAACTTTAAACCTTTAACTTAAATTTAACTTTAACTTTCCCCCCAAAAACCCAAAACCCCCCAAACCCCAAAAACCCCAAACCCCAAAACCCCCCCAAAAAAACCCCAAAAAAACCAAAAAAAAAAACCCCCCCAACCCCCACCCAAAATAACCCCAAAAACCCCAAAAAAAAACCCCCCCCCAAAATAAACCCAACCCAAACCCCCCCCAAAAAAAACCCCAAAACCCCAAAAAAAACCCCAAAAAACCCAAACCCCCAAAAAAAAACCCCAAAAAAACCCAAAAAAACCAACCTTTTAAAACCCCCAAAACCCCCCCCCCAAAACCCCCAAAAAACCCCCCCCAACCCCAAAAAAAACCCCCAAACCCAACCCCAAAACCCAACCCAACCCAAAAACCCCCCAAAAACCCAACCCTAACCCCCCAAAAACCCCAAACCCCCAACCCAAAAAACCCCAAACCCCAAACCCCCCCCAAAAAACCCAACCCAACCCAAACCCCCCCCCAAACCCAAAACCCCAAAACCCAACCCCCAAAAACCCCAAACCCAAAACCCCAAAACCCCAACCCAACCCC
>JAMYXO010008102.1:0-11254 GCA_033310375.1 Conus canariensis
TTTCACTTTGTCTTTTGAATGGTTCTTCATCTTCACACAGCAATAAAATACCTTTAAGGGATCTTGCTGCGGCGCTAAAACTAAAGTTCCATATTGTGTCTGCCCTGCTTTTAGGATATTTTGAATGATGAATCACTCTTTCGTAATATATTGCTAATTTTGACTGATATTGTTGCTCAATCAGCCTTGCTAAGTTAGGGTTGCTAACAATGTCAAACTCTAACGAGATGTCGAAAATGCTGTACTTGGAATCAGTGTCTGTCGATCTAATGACACGTTTGTATTCATTAAAAGTTAGTTCATATGACAATCTGTCTTTTAATGCTCCTTGAAAGTATGGCGCATGCGCTTTTAACAACTCAAAATCCAAGGGTATAGAAAAGCGATTTCCAAACGCATAACTTACAGCTTCATACTTGTTACCGTCTTTAGCATCTTCGGCGTCTATTCTGTGTTTTAGTGCTTCGTTATTTTCGATTCCTTGAAAACGCAAGATCGGCCTTTTCATTATCGGTTAGCCATAGATCAGAATAGATTAGAAAATATGTCTGCATTGTGTAAAGAAAATATTTCTTGCCCCTCAAGTTTTATAGAAATTTTCTTAACGATTGCCCGTCCCAGATTCTGAAATACTGTCCTGTTTACGTCTGTTGCTGAATCAAGTTCTATTTTAAAAGTAAGCCGTGCAGATCCCGGCACAATCACTTCATCTGCTCCTAGGTCTGGAAATTTGACAGTAAGAATCTGATCTGAATCAATAGTAGATGGATTATTTGGAACAATAATATTCTGTTTATTTCCCTTCACGCCAAAGGGCTCTTTCAGTCTTCTATGCGGGTCAAGAATCGAACCATATGCTTGTGACATTTTTTTTATAAAACAAAATAAAAAGTTAATTATTTAAAAACATGGCAGAAGAAGATTATGATGTTTTTGATCCTGGAGACGACATGAGTGAAATGACGCCTTTGACACATCCATTACAATCATTGCGGCGTGAATTAACAGAAAGTAAGGTCAAATCATTTTATCAAAGTTTAGGCCAAGAACCTCCCGAATTTATAGACCCTAATGATTTTGAAACAAAAGATGACCATTTGTTTGTGAAAAACGAGCAAGGACAACTTGTTCAGCTTACAACTAAACCAGACCCATCAAAGTTTTTAGCAAAGACTACAATTAGACAAAGGCTCAGTGTGAGCGATCAAAATCGCCTTGGCATTGCTAAACCGCGAAGATTAGACAGTGAGGCAGTTGCTAAACTTCAAAACACACTACAAGAACTCCCAACAGATAACCAAATACAAAACATACCCTTAAAGATTTAAGCCCAACAGCAGACGAAATAATAGAAACCAGTTTTTCAGAAGAAACAGTATTAAAAACTATGCAACCGATCCGCCGCTACCTATGAGAGAAATAAAGGCCCTTGATCATGCTTTGAAAAGCATCAGAGGCGAATTAACAAACAATTTAGCAAAACTGGGTGAACTAGATGAGCATATAAAAAAGAGAAAAAGAAAAACTAGTTGAGGCTGATGACCACAACTTAGGACCTGGTGTTAAAGAAAGAATAACACAAAGACTAAAAGATCTTGAACAAGAGAGATCAGCAAGACTAGAAGTGTTGTCTAATAACCGAGAACAATTACGAACTCAAGTGAGCAGAATAAGAGAAACATATCCAAAGAATTTTATATGAAGACACACGTTAGCAGAACGAATAAGAACACTGTTTAGAGAGCAAGGTGTCACATTAGCGAGCGTTATAACAGCCTTAGGATTTGCAATAAGTACACTGGTGTTGGCTATTACAGGCGGCGGTGGTGGGGGAGCAGTGCCACCAGGACCACCATCAGATAAATCATGGGTAAAAAAACAACTTGATCATCTTGCAAGTTTATTAAAAAAATTAGCTAGTAAAGCAATAGATTCTTTGCCTGGTATAATAGGAGGGATCGTTAGCTGGCTTTTGTCTGCCGCAAGTAAAGTAGTTGGCTTTATGGCTGAGCACTTATGGGCATTAGTTGTCTTAATAGTTGGGTTACTTTATAGTAAGATAAAGACCAAGTAATCCTAGGGCAGTTAATCCAATAACAAGTGCTGTCTTTTCATATTCATGGTCATTATTTCTTGGGACCACAGGGATTGAATGGGGGGGTTTGGGGGCTCGGGGATTGGTGGGGCTTCTTTTTTTATTGCTATTGCTGGCTTAGAATTTATGTCGTTTTTTCCGACCTTCTCTTCTTTACCAGCCACAAGGATTTCATTATTATAGTTTATTATTGTTCCTATCTGGAGTCTGAGGTCAGAAGGCAGCATGTATAAACCAGTGCCGACAGCAAAGTCTACTTTCGATCTTGCGTATTGCAAAACATTTTTGGTACCTTTTAATACTTGAAGGCAAATCAATTGCAGAATTAATAGAATCCTCTAAATTTGCTAAATACTGTTTTTTTGGGCGTCAAAGCCAGTAGAAGGATCAATTATGTTTGATCTCGTTTGTGCTTGCGAACCTAGCAAACACCAAACATAAGTACGAATAGAGTCGTTTATTCGTTCTATTCCTGCTCTAGTTAGACCATTAGAAGTATCCAAAATAAATGTTGTCCATGCTGTTTTATGCTCTTGCTCTATGGACCCGAGGTGAACAGTTGTGCCTGAAGAGAAAGATGTGTAAGGAGGATTCCAATCATAGTTATACTTTCTGTGCACTCCCAATAATAAAGAGTGCCTAAACCATGATGAAGATCCAACTTTTGTCTAAAGTCTGTCTTTGGGTCAATATCAAATTCGTTACAGATCCTTTCAAAAGCCTTGTAATCTATTCTGTTGCTGAATGGATTAAACGTTTTGTCATTTGGTAATGGCGCTTGCAGTTCAGACAAAATACGTCTGAAGGTGTAATAAAAATGAAATCTATACACTGACCTCACCAAAGGATCAGGATGATTTAAATGATCAGCATACGACACTCCACACCCAGTTGATGCACAAAACACAGCAAAGTTTAACTGGTTCTGATAAAACTGCATCGGATGACTGAACCACACTTTCGGGATGTAGTCGTTTTTGATAGGAGGGTTAAGATAACGATCCAATGGAGTACTAACCTTTACTTGAAAGGCGTCAGTCTGAGTCACAGAAATGTCGAGGGTGTCAGTTGTTATATTTTTAAGATTGTAGTGCGGCCCAACAGAATATTTTGCATTAGTATATTTGAATGCACTCATTTTTAAATTGTTTTAAAAATGTTTGTAACAATAACAACTCAAGACAGTCCTTCGTTTTTAGAATATGCTATTGATAATGAATGCGGAACCCAAAGGGTTGCACTCCATGAAATTTTTTACAAAGTCGTATGGTTTAATATAAGTCAATCCAAGAGGAATAATTTTATTCAAAAACTTGACAGAAGAGGAGACGTAATTAGCCAGTTAACCATACCTGATGGTTATTACGGGTTTTGCTCGCTAAAAGAAGCAATGAGTAACTTCGACATTACTCTCAAACTTAACAATGCAAATTTGAAAGTAATGTTGACATTCAAACCTGAAGAAGAAGAAGTCAATTACTTTTTTGGTGTAGAGCTAGCTAAAATGTTAGGCTTTAAAATCATTGATGTCTATCATAGATTTAGAGTTGCACCAGACGAAACTACTTTTGAGGGAGAATATCCGCTCGATCTTGCATTACATTCATTACTCTATGTTCATTTGGACGAGCTGAGCACTGATGAAAACTTATATGATGGAAGGCCCTCAACTGTTTTAAGAGCTCTTCCATCAGGGAAAGCTGCATATTGCGATTATGAAATTATACGATTCCCTAATTTACAGTTTAAAAGATTAGCTTGTGGGAGGGTCGGATCGTTTAATATAAAAATCAAAGACCAAACAGGAAAAGTCGTCAAATGTGACAGCCTGCACATTGTTTTGGAAATAAAATAATACGTTGTTTTAAAAAATGTCACGTGGACCAGACGATTCGGGGGTCACATTAGCGCCTGAGAGGTGTGTAACTTTAGAATTAAAAGACCTTGCAGACGTTGAGGACTTTGAACAAAACGGTGAGATAGGCACTTTATATGGTTTTGAGTACACTAAAGATGGTTATTATAAACGCAAAGAGGTTGACGACAACAAAAGGTTTCCTAAACTAGAACAACTACGCAATCTAGAAGCAAATAATACAGGTCAGTATGAATATAAAATAGTTCGAAAAACTGACAACAAATGGCACTTAGAACCATATTTAGAATGGGACATAAAATTTGAATTCGTAAGCCCATTTACATTTTTTGACCGTCAAAAAAGTTTCAGAAAAGCATTGAACTCTGGCCCTTTACATGTAAGTCTTATGCCAGAGGACAACAGTCGGAAAGAGATCGAAATAAAGAAGTTTGGGGACAAACAGTACATCCTCCACAGAAGAGAATCGGTTTTAAAGAAAGCTTCTACAAAATTACAGTTCATTCCACGCACAAAATTAGGAGACACGTTCACAATGATATTTAAAATTTCTGTCTTAAAAGATGAGGCAAGAAATGGAGCTGTGGGTGTCAGTGACAATCTTATGGAAGGAATTCTTATTAGCTGGCAAAACTTAGACGTTGACAAACTTAAAGTTACTGTCGTCGTTCTTTACAATGGCGAGGATATTAAGGTCATAACAACAAGCAACAAAATTGATATTAGTTTAAATAGAAACGATCTTACAGAACTGAACTGGATTAATCTTACACATTTGGGCCTTATAGGGTTTTATTATACTAAACAAGTTTTGACAGAGAGTATGATAAAAACAATAACTGGATTAGATTAAATTCTGTTTTAAAACTATGGAGCAGACGACTTTGGTGTCAATGCCGATGTTAAACTTTATGACAAAAACCCCTCATTGTTCATTGATTTGTGGACAGACTGGTTGTGGAAAAACAATATTTGTCCTCGACCTATTACAAACAGTTTATCGTTATAATTTTGATCATATTGTAATTTTCTGCCCAACACTTAAATGGAACAAAGCATATCACGACAGAAGGTTTATATGGACAGATGATGACATATATTTAGTTGACCCTAGCAATAAACTGAGTGAGTGTTTAGAACACTTTTATAGACAGTTTGAGGGAACGCAGACACTATTTATTATAGATGATTGTTCGGCAGAAAAGGATATAGTCAAAAAAAGAAACGCTTTGTCAAAACTGGCTTTCAGTGGAAGACATGCTGGGATAAGTGTGTGGATTTTATGTCAAAAATATAACTCAGTTTTAAAAGACTTTAGAGAACAATTGAAGACTGTAGTTTTATTTCACATGAAAGACAGAGACGCATTTGATGAATGTATGCGTGAAAATGATGTTATTGAAGACGATCAAGAAAAACGAAGGATTAAGCAAAAACTTAAGTCACAAAAGTTTTCTAAATTAGTGTTAAAAACAGATAATCCTACACATTATGTATGTTTGTAAAGTGTTTACTATTAGAGAACTATAAAATAGGCATTCTGGGTAAGCCGGCGGAGCAACAGCGAAACCGGCTTTAGCCGGTTGGAGCTGGCGGAGGTGGGTGAGCCAGAATGCCTATTTTATAGTTCTCTCACCACGCATATGGCATATTGATAAACGATCAGTTGCTATATCATCACGACATATGCCAATGACGCTTCAGAATACAGCATCATAAACGTGAATTTGCCCTGTGAATCGCTCCACGACCACCACCCTCTACCATTTTCGTTGAAACATGTGCCGTACTATCTATCAACATCTTGAATTCCCTCCGCCCCACCACCTTCCGGAATATGATCCCCCCCCCCCCCTACACACACACACACACACACACACACACACACACACACACACACACACACACACACACACACACACACCTGATCTCCCCTTCCTCTTGTAAAGAACATTGCAATCTATCTGTCTCTGTCTCTGTCTCTGTCTCTGTCTCTCTCTCTCTCTCTCTCTCTCTCTCTCTCTCTCTCTCTCTCTCTCGCTGAATTTAATGGATGAATTTTGGACGCAATAGTGATACATCACTGGTCACCTAGTACTAAATTCAGATGGTCGACGAATTCGCGATGGCTTGCAGCATGCCCACCAAACTGATGTCAGTATTTTCATTGAATTGTGCAGTAACTCTCTATGCAGCGCATGCCCACCAAACTGATGTCAGTATTTTCATTGAATTGTGCAGTAACTCTCTATGCAGCGCATGCCCACCAACCTGTATATACTGATGTCAGTATTTTCATTGAATTGTGCAGTAACTCTCTATGCAGCGCATGCCCACCAAACTGATGTCAGTATTTTCATTGAATTGTGCAGTAACTCTCTATGCAGCGCATGCCCACCAACCTGTATATACTGATGTCAGTATTTTCATTGAATTGTGCAGTAACTCTCTATGCAGCGCATGCCCACCAAACTGATGTCAGTATTTTCATTGAATTGTGCAGTAACTCTCTATGCAGCGCATGCCCACCAACCTGTATATACTGATGTCAGTATTTTCATTGAATTGTGCAGTAACTCTCTATGCAGCGCATGCCCACCAAACTGATGTCAGTATTTTCATTGAATTGTGCAGTAACTCTCTATGCAGCGCATGCCCACCAACCTGTATATACTGATGTCAGTATTTTCATTGAATTGTGCAGTAACTCTCTATGCAGCGCATGCCCACCAAACTGATGTCAGTATTTTCATTGAATTGTGCAGTAACTCTCTATGCAGCGCATGCCCACCAACCTGTATATACTGATGTCAGTATTTTCATTGAATTGTGCAGTAACTCTCTATGCAGCGCATGCCCACCAAACTGATGTCAGTATTTTCATTGAATTGTGCAGTAACTCTCTATGCAGCGCATGCCCACCAACCTGTATATACTGATGTCAGTATTTTCATTGAATTGTGCAGTAACTCTCTATGCAGCGCATGCCCACCAAACTGATGTCAGTATTTTCATTGAATTGTGCAGTAACTCTCTATGCAGCGCATGCCCACCAACCTGTATATACTGATGTCAGTATTTTCATTCAATTGTGCAGTAACTCTCTGTGCAGCGCATGCCCACCAACCTGTATATACTGATGTCAGTATTTTCATTGAATTGTGCAGTAACTCTCTGTGCAGCGCATGCCCACCAACCTGTATATACTGATGTCAGTATTTTCATTGAATTGTGCAGTAACTCTCTGTGCAGCGCTGCTGCGTGCATGATCAGAGTAACGGGAAAGAAGAAAAAGACAAACGACTGGTATGACAAAGAATGAGATCAAAAGAAGAAATCAGTTCAGAGGTTACTACGGAACTTTATGCGCGCTTCAACGAAGACAGAAAGAAAAAAAATGAGAAGCATACATTAGTGAAAGAAAAGAAGGTGATTTTATGTTGAAAATGAAAAAAGACGAGTTTCATCAAATAAGATTGTGTAAACTTAAACAATCACTTAGCAATCCAAAGTTAGTTTGGGAAACAATTAGATCAGTCAATATAAAGTTAGCCATATACAACTGTATTACAATTGAACAGTAGTATAACCATGTTTGTGATGTTTTCAGTCTGGGTTTATCAGATACTCCAGAGGAATACACAGAGGTTCATGATGAAGATGACATAACACATGTCTCGGATGCTTTGTTCAATGAACCTGTTTCCAAGCATGAGGTTCTGGTCAGCACTGGTAACCTCAAGACTGAAAAAAAGTGCAGGTCCTGACAACATTATCAGCGAGATGTTGAAATATGCAAGTGAAAAAAAAAACATTGATTTATCTGTGATTATTTCAATGAACTGTTTGATCTGGGTGTTTTTCCCAGTGGAGTGCTCAAAATTGATAGTTATACCAAAAAGGAGAGGCGAACCTCTGGTGACTATCGTGGCATCGCCTTAACAAGTGGTGTAAGTAAGATGTATAAATATAGAAGAAAAAATAAGTAAGAAACAGGCAGAGTTTACAGCAGGCTATAGTTCTGCTGATAACATTTTCATCTTATATGCAACAGCGGAAAAGTGTCTTCTTAAAAAGTCTAAACTGTATGTCGCTTTCGTAGACCTCAAAAAGGCTTTCAACTCTGTGAATATCAACGCTTTATGGGCAGTTTTTTTTTTTTTTTATAGAAAATATGGTGTGAAAGGGAAACTTTACAAAACTATACGAAGTGTTCATGATTCTGTGTTAGCCTGTGCAAGAGATAAATGTTATTCTGACTTCCGCAAATGCCCACGAAGTGTTAAACAAGGATGTCTACTTAGCCGTTCCTATTTGTCTTGTTGGCTGTTGATTTATCTAATAATGTAAAACATGGCATACAGTTGATTCCTGGTGCAATTGAAGTATTCCTTTCGTTGTTTGCCGATGATGCCATCTGATTGTCTGATTCTGTTACGGGACTTCAAAATCAAACTGATGGTCTAAAAGAGGATCAGATCAATGCGCTTAATGGTTAATCTTGAAAAAAATGTACTGGTGTTTAGAAAAGGTGGTTATGTGGGTGCCAGAGAAAGATGGTTCCATGGGAATGAGGAAGTAAAGGTAACTAACTCTGACAAGTATTTACGGATGGTCTGTACCTCTAAGTTGAGCGTTAACAATGCTTTGTCAGATGTTTATAATAAAGCAAAGAAAAGGGTGATAGAACTGAAGTCATTTAGAAAACTAAACACGATAGATGTAGAATGGTTTTAGAAGCTATCTACCATGGATATTGAACCAATCTGACATACGCATCTGACCAGTAACCAAATCGAAAATGTCGATATGTTTGCCGTAAAAAGATGTATAAATATTCCTCTGCATACATCAAACAAGCTACTGCATGGAGAAACCGGGAGATATCCTTTACATGTTACAACGACTGTAAAATGCGTTAAATAATGGTTAAAACTAGTCAGACTCCCTGTGTCAGGAATAGGAAGACAAGCTTATGAAATGCTCCAGTTACAACACGAATCTGGTCACTTTAACTGGGTGCCACATGTGCAGAAGACTCCGACAGACAATGGCTTTGGCATTGTTTGGCTGGGCCAAGGATGTTTATGAACACGGTTTTAAGGCGGAATTCAAAGACATACTCATGTCCTATTTCAAGCAAAACTGGCACGCGGAAATAGAAGTTCACGGTAAAGATAGCTATTTCTGTTCTTTTAAAAGCTCATTTCAGACAGAAAAGCACCTTACATTAGTCACAAATAAGTGACACAGAGACAGTTTCATCAGATTCAGATTGAAGGTTAGTAGTCTGAAAAATCTCCAACAATTGCCATAGAATCAAAGGTACAATCAGAAAGGTATCTATCACATTTCGTGGAAGTGATTGACAAAATGGGCGGAGGATAATGGAAGAAGAGAACAGTTCCGGATCCAATGAAAATATTGTGGGCTAAATCATATTTTGACACTGCATGTACTGGTAGAAACAGGTTTATTGCATAGTACCAATTTTTTAATTCTGCGATCAATGATTTTGAAAAAAAAGCAGTTTATAGAGTCTCACATAGAAATAGTGAGAATGGCAAGTTTTGGTACATTGGTAAGGAATGTATGACTCAGCAGTTGCCTGTGTTCAGAATAAGAATATATACACCAAATGTTCTCTCTGTTCTCAAAAATAGGGGATGCTTTATTTACCCGACGAGTCTTATCACTTTTGATAAAGAGCTAGCAGTGAAGTATTTAGAAACGGAAACCATGGCGTACGAGTCAAACCATGAGCTATTTAAAGTGTACCTAGAGCTCCTTGCGAATAATGTCATCTCTTGACCAGCATACCTTTTGGTTTTGGAAGTCGGTCGAATGCATTGACAGAAGAAGCTGGCCGATGATGCTTTTCAGTTGACCTTAGTGAATCAAATGTAATAGTTCTCTATGATGCTGTTTCATGTGCCTGGACATAAAAGGCAACTGTAGAGGTGAAAGAGCTGTACATATACTACTAAAAACAATTGAAGTACCACCCCTAATTTTTGTATGCAATTTTTAAAAAGCTCTGATAAACCAATTAATATTGATAATTGAATAAACTCTGCTGGATAAGCTTACCCGGTTCTCAAATACTACTCCTCGTGCATTTTTGTTATTGTTAAAGTCGGTCAGCAGTTATCTACCGCGTCGCATCTGAGGCAAAAAAATCCCGAGAAATTATCGAACTTGTGTCGCTCCCAGATTTTGACACAGACACAGCAAGAAAAAAAAATGTGATGCACGTGAAAGCAAGGTCTTTTCTGAGCAGAATTGCAATCAGTTAGCACATTTGACGGGTATAAAAAGTCGCGAAATTTAGGAAGATTTAACCATGCCTGCGAGACAACGACTAAGCAACACCGACAGAGGAAGAGCGATAGCATGGTACCAAGAAGGTATTGGCTTGAGGGAGATTGGTCGACGGCTTGGATTGAGTCACCCAGTCATTCTGAGGCTCAGAGACCGTTGGCTTAACACTGGAAGTGTTGAAGAACAGCAGGGACGTGGACGGACGAGAAGCACCTCCAGACAGCAGGATCGGTTCATTGTTATCGCTTGTCTGAGAGACCGTTCAGCCAGTGCCACAGTACTCCGAGACCAGCTACGACAAGCCAGCAACGTCAACGTCAGTACCCAGACAGTTCGGAACCGGCTCCACGACGCCAACTTGAGGTCAAGGTCCCCAGCAGTGAGATCAATACTGACCCCAGCGCATCGAGCTCATCGTCGGGCCTGGGCAGCATGTCATAGAAGGTGGACAAGAGCTGAATGGGCAACAGTACTCTTCACAGACGAGTCAAGGTTCACCCTCAGGTTCAACGACGGGCGGGTTCGCGTCTGGCGACGTCCTGGAGAACGCTACGTTGACGCTGCCGTCAGGGAGCATGACCGCTATGGAGGTGGGTCCGTGATGGTGTGGGGTGGGTTCAGCCTACGTCACAGGACCCCCCTACACCGTGTTGAAGGCCGCCTGACCGGTGCCACCTACCGCGACACCATCATCCGCCCCCTTGTGATGCCCGCCCTGAGGGCAGTTGGCCAGGGCGCCCAGTTCCAGGACGACAACGCGCCGTGCCACCGCGCCGCCATCGTGAATCAGTTCCTACAAGGGCAGCAGGTGACAAGAATGGACTGGCCTGCCAGGTCACCAGATTTGAACCCCATAGAGCATCTGTGGGACGTGCTGGGGAGGCGAGTGCGGGCCCACAACCCTCCAGCAGACACCGTGGACCAGCTGTTTCAGTTGCTGGAGCAGGAGTGGCAGGCGATCC
>JAMYXO010000808.1:0-22500 GCA_033310375.1 Conus canariensis
TAATAGTACACCCCGGGGGATGAGCGGTTTTTGACTCACCCCGGGCGGCGGCCCCCCCCCTCCCTCCTCTCTCCCCTCCCTCCCCTCTCTCCGGGAAAATCGGGGGTCACAGTAAAATCTTTGCTACCCTTTTCCCTTGTTTGTCTTTTGGGGTCCTTTTAGAAGACAACGTCAGAGGTTTCAAGACTGTCACGGTATTTTTTCATAACCCTGGGTTTTTTCATAACTTCGCGGTCATCCTTCGGAAACCTCAGCTTCAACGTTTGGTGGTCATTCCCTGTATTGCACAAAAATGAAACACAAAATTAAGCTACCGTGATTTGAAAATTTTAAAGAGAACAAATACAAGGGGCCCACCCTTGGACTTCACTCTCCCACTTTTCAGGAAATTTTTTGCACGTAGCTGAACCGAGAACCGTTTTTGGGGACAACTTCGTCATCCCCCCTCCATGGAGGTTCTGCACGACGAGACAGCGCTTCAGGGACCCCCCGGGGTGCACTACCCCAAATCGGACCCCCCATAAAACGTAGGGTCCCCGGATTTTGGGGTCCCTAATTGTCTTAACTGTAAGTTTTACCCCAGTATACGAAAAAGACTTTAAAGATCTACAAACCTTGCAGGGGGAGTTTCCCTCTAACAAACAATTTTTGACCTAACAAAAAACACAATTAAATGTGAAAGTGAAAATGTGGTGAAAGGGGGCCGGGTAAAAAATTAAAAAGTGATAATCTAGAGAGTAAAATTTAAAAAATGACTAGACGGAAAATAAGCAAAATTTAGAAAGAAAAAGAGAAGAGGGGGGGGGTTATTACCACCAAGGCACAGACAAAAAAAAGTCTTGTCCGTACTCTTTTCTCTCTTTTTCCTTGGCGGTAACAACCCCCCTCTTTTTTAAATTTTTTAAAATAGGGCAAAAGGGGAAAAAATCAAAAACCCAAATTAACGATTAGCAGAGACCTTTTGGGAGGAGGATGGAAACACAACGAAACAAACCTTTTAACCGCCCCCAAAACCTTAAGGGTTCCTCCCATCTACGTCGTTGGCGTAAAGAAGAAAACAGTTCTATGCCGGCTGCACCCCGGGCATTCATATTTTACCCATTCATATCTGTTAAAGATGAAGAAGCTCCATGGTGCATTCATGTCATGTGTGCCACTCAAAAATGAAACATATTCTTTAGATGTTGGGACTTGGGCATGTTTGGGGAGACACAAACATTTTACAGCGATTCCATGAAAACCTTGTTCAGAGACGTTCCGCCTGACACGATCTTTGAGTTCTGAAAGAGATTAACATTTTTCATCGGATCTAGATTTTACAGTGAAAGATTTTTACGAACTTCGGATGGGTTTTCATGATTTTTAAAGAATTGTGTGAATGATTGACTTGGAGTTGATTTAACGTGGTACAGCCTTGATGTGGCCCTTTGCGGTCGCTGGGCTATTACAACATTATCCTTTCTTACCTACTAACAACGTTAGTATCCATGGAAACCCCTCAAGAAGAAGCGGGCAGGACTCTGAGACAGGGTGAAAGACATTTTAACTGATAAACTAATTTTTTCTTGATGATTTCTATTTAAATAGGGTCCATCGCCTAGTTCAAAACTAGATGTTCTTATTGTTGTCCAGTGCAACTTTTTTTCCCAAGGATAAGGACATGAATTTACGTGCTAAAAAGAATTTGAAAAGAAACTGGCATTTTCATTGGGAGAATTTTTTTCCTAAAATTGGGGAGTTCTGGAAACATTTTCTTCACATCTAAAGTGTGCCAGGACTAAGGATAGAAAAAAGTTTCCAGGTATATGATCAGCTCGTGGTTGACGGAAGAAGTTAGGACTGGATGCAGTGACAGCCTTGTTCAACACAGATAGAGGTGTGGCCACCTTGTGACATAAAAATACCTCATCATATAGATTTGACAGGGACTGAAAGTGATTTTCTCCGATCATTGGGTTGTGTTCTGTTTCACGGAGGTCATGCACGACAAGAGTTTGAACTTTGTCAGTTTACAAAAAAACAAAAAACAAAACAAAACAACAAAAAATGAAAACAGATCACGTCATGATTTGTGCACGGGGATTTCGTGTGTGCAAGGGGTTGGATGTTATTTTAAAGTGCCGAATGAAAATGAAAGGTTGCGTGGACCGCGATCACTAGGAGAATTTAATAATTTATTTGGTTTATCCTGCAGTTTATTGGTGGGGTTAAAACGGGTGCGAATTTTGAAAGGCGGAGGCGAGGGCGAAGTAGGGGGGGGTAAACGCATGGTCAGAATGGGACTATAGCCGTTACTAACGGCTAAAACCCCAAAAAGGTTTTTCTTCTTTAGGAAAATCCAAAAAGATTTGGCCCGATTTTTTAAAAATTTGAGGTATTTTTTAGGGGCACGGATAATCCCGATTTTTTTATTTTCCCGTTATCCCGTTGCTAACGGCAATATGGGCCCAAAACGGGTTTTTTTCTTCTTTAGGGAAAAATTCAAAAGTATTTGGGCCGCTTTTGAAATTTGTGGGATTTTTCTTTTATGGTCACAGAAGCCAATTTTTTCCCAAATAGTCGTTACTAAGGGCATAAGGCCCAAAAGGGTTTTTGTACCCCATTCTTATATAACGGATACTTACAGGGGAACGAAGAAATGCTGTCTGTGGTCTGTCTGTCTGTCTGTTGTCCTCCGTGGTCATAATTTTTCCCATTGCTCCAGACAAAACAACTGGGCTGTCTTTCTGAAAATTTGTGGGTATTTTCTTTATGGGTCACGGATGAGCCCTGTTTTATTTTTCCCGTTTTCCGTTACAAAGGGGCAAACGGCCCAAAAGGGGTTTTCTTCTTTATAAATTCTCAAAAGTCTTGGTCGTTTTTTTCTGAAAATTTGTAAGTATGTTCTTTTGGGGTCAGGATGTCTCGATTTTTATTTTCCCTTTAGCCGTTACAATGCTAAAACGGCCAAAACGGTTTTTCTTTTTTTTGGAAAACTCAAAATACCTGGCTGTCTTTCTGGGGGCAAGGGTGATGGGGGGGGTAAACGGTGGTATAGGGGACAATACCTTATAACGGCTATAAGGGCCCATAAGGGTTTTTTTTCTTTTTTAGGAAATCTCAGAAAGTATTGCCGATTTTTCTGAAAATTTGTGTATGTTCATTATGGTCACAGATGATACCGATTTTATTAATTTTTTAATCCTTTACTAACGCTAAACGGCCCATAACGGTTTTTCTTCTTTAGGGAAAAAATCTCAGAAAGTACTTGGGGATCTTTCTGCAATTTGTAGGTATGTTCATTAGGGGTCACGGATGAGGGGCCGATTTTTTCCAAATACCATTACCAACGACTTAAGGCCCAAAAAAAGGTTTTTTTCCTCTTTATGGAATCTCCGGTATCTGAATAACGGGGATACGTTTATAGCTTTGCATCTTTTTTTTTGTTTCTTTTAAAAAATTTTTCAAGCTTTCCTTCGCTCTTCTTGACAGGGTATTCTTTTTCGAACCCGGGGGTTTCTTTTTAGAAGTGCGCGTATTACCTTTTGGGCAAATCCACTTAGTCATACACATTGCGGGATCTTTGATAGCCCCCGTGGATGTCTAAATCGACCAGCCCCGTGGAGGCAAAACACGGCGTGAACCTTTGAAGGACTTCTTCGTCTCGCCACGAGGGGCAGTCCATGGAATAGGATGGTTGGGATTGCGGCCCCCCAACTGGGGACTCTGATGCTTTTACTTGGGGGGTTGGGGTTTTTGGGGGGGGGGGTTTTTGGGGGTTTTATGCTGTGGGTTTTGGTTTGGGGGGGGATTGTGGTTGGGAAAGGTTGAAAGTGGTGTTTGGGGTTTTTTGGAGGGGGGGGGGGCCTGTGGGGTTGTCCCAAGTGGGATTTTCTTTCCTGGTGGGGTCCCAGAGGTGTTGTGAATTTGAGGGGGGCAGATGTGATTTTTAATCATGTATATTCCGATGTCCATAAACAAAAACACACACATGCAAAACACAAACACAGACTGGCCCACAGTGTGAGAAAGTTGAATGTATGAATGTGACATGAAATTAAAGGGTTTTTTTTCAACTTTATTTTTTGCTTGCAAAGACAAAACATTTTACATAAATTCATAGCATTTCAATTCACATCAGTATATAATTTCCAACATTTATTTTTCAATAGCCCAAACGCTTACATTTCAATCAAGTACCATAAACAGTTTCCCTATCATGTGTTAGCTTATTTGCAAGGCTGGTTTTTCAAAAATTAAATACAAAAAGACAACCCAAAGCAAAGCAAAAACAGAAACAAAAGAAAAGAAAAGAGAAGAGAGGAGAAGAGAGAGAGGAGAGAGAGAGAAAGAGAGAGGGGAGGGTAAACACCGACAAAACCAAAGGGGGACCCATCGTAATCATAATAATGATACGGAGAAGATGTCCTTTAACAGCACATCAATCCAAAATTTTACACTTCTATAAAAGTTTGGTATAACGCCTTTTTTCGTGCAGTTTTTGCATTGATTTACGCTTTTTGCGATTGCTTTTCAAGTTTAATCTTTTTTAAATATGTAGAAATTTATTAAAATTTGGGTAGTTTTTTTTTACACTTTTGCATTTATGATGAAATTTTTGGGCTAAACAAAAAAAGTAAAAGGGTTCATCACTTCAAAAATTTTTTGAATGCCCAAATAATCCCAAATTTCAACAGAAAAATTTTAAAGAACCGCATGCTACTTTTTTTCCTTTTATTATTGCTTGAAGTTTTTGCAAAAAGGGCCGCATCTCACAAAACCCAAATAATCCGATTTTTTTTTTCTGTATTAAAAAGCAATATCTTTTGGGTTCTTTCTCATTTTTGACAGCAAAAATTTTTTGTCCCCAGTATACGGTGTAGAATTTTATCTAAACCATTTAAGTTTTATTTCTTTTTTTTTTTGCACCTTTTTTAAAAAGACATCCCAATCCAATGCTGTTCAAAATTTTTTTTCCACTTTTTGCAAAACAGGGTTTTTTTGTCGCACAAAGGATCATAATAACACTCCCCCTGCTGACTGAAGATAATTTTTTTGAGTTTCTTCATTCTTGTTATTTTTCATTTTACTGCAGTTTTCCAATATAGCGCTTTTTTTTTCTTAAAATCCAGTAACAGATAAAATCAATGCAAAATCCAATTTTTTTTATTGAACTCCTAATCCAAAAACGTACCATCTTTTTTTTATAATGTGTCCAATTGATGTATTTTTTTGTCGAACAAACTTTTTAAAAAAATTGTTTTTTTTTTTTATCTTTAAAATTTTTATTAAAATAATTTTTGGGAAACCCTTTCTTCGAAAACTAGGTAAATCCTTGGCCAAAACCTTTATGCCCTTAATACATCAACCCAAAATTTATTTTTTTTAAATTGCCCAGAGGAAAGACTACAACCGATTTTTTTTAGATGATCTATTTTTGGGCAACTTTCTAAAGTAATACTTTTTCCACTTTTGAACGATTTCTTATTTTTTTAATCCGCAAGCTTTAATGCAAAATATATTCTTTTATTCTTGGGGCACCAAGTCCTCCATTCATTATGTTTTTTTCACAGTTTTTCTATTTTTAAAACCCCTTTTTTTATTCCAAACAAATCGAAATACGATTTTTTAATACATTAATTACATCATCGGGGGGATTTGGAAGTAGAATCCAGAGATGATTATTGGACAAGTTTAAAGACTTTAAAACGGCCACCCTCCCAAGTGAGTAACTGTCTCAAAAACCCAAACCCTTTATATAGCATTCTTTTTTCAAGAAATCTAGCCTGTATGTTTATTTCTGACAATCAGCAAGATCGTTAGTAAATAAAATACACAGAATTTTAAATTGTGGTGGATTCCACGTTTACTTAAGTGTTGCATATAGCGAATGTTCGAGTTTTTTCCTACTGCCAAGCCATATAGCACCCCGTTTTTTCTGTGTTTTAATATCAAACCTGATTTCTCCAAACCTATCAACGTTATCAGAGTTTCCTCAAAAGACCCCTTTGTCACCTTCAAGCATGATTTCTGCATCGTCCGCATATGTGAAATTTTGTGTTCGTATTTTTAATTTTGGGTCCCTTTATAATTCCTATTATCTCTCAACATAAGCAAGGATTTCCACGCACAAATAAATGTAGGCTGAAACTGGGTCACCCTGCCTGCATCCACGACCTACAGGAAACCAATTAGATGCCTGTCCCCTTTACAAGAACAGTTGACTTAATATTATTATAAAAAGTACTTATCCATTTACGTATATCTGGTCCAAATCCGAATGCTACAAGGGACTTTTTTCAAAATCCCCATCAAGTGAACGAAGGCTTTTTCGAAATCTAAGCATAAAAGCAAACCAGGGAGCTGGTGTGTTTGCAAGTATTAATTAAGTCATAAATTAATCTAAAATTATCTCCGATATATCTGTTGGGCCCTAATCCTGTTTGGTCTTCATTAATCAAGCCTGGAAGAACCATTTTTAGTCCTATTCGCAACACATGCTGACCCTATCTTATAAACAACATTTAAGAGTAATTGGCCTCCAGTTTTTGATGACATCTCGAGATTTATCACCTTTAGGAATACAAACTATAATTCCTTCTTTTGTGTGGTGGACGTCACCTAGTTAAAAACCTTCTTTAAGTGGGAAACAAATTTTCCAAGGAGGCCAAAAAAAAATTTGAAAAACCAACAGAAAAATCCGCGACCCAGGGCTTTTTTTGTTTTTCACTTTTAAGTGCATACCACCTATCTATAGAATTTTCCCCTTTCTAATTTTCTTTTCTGGTCTGTTAAAGACATGGGGTAAGAAAACCATTTCGCTATTTCGCACCCCTAAATTTCCCTTTTTGCCCGGTAAAATTTTTTCGAAAAATTTTCATTTCTTTTTGGGATCCTTTCGCCAAATTTTTCTAAACCATCATCTAATTTAACTTTGTCAATTTTTGTTTAAAAAATTTTTTTTTTCAAGCACAAAAATACGACACCTTTTTCCTTCTCTATCCAAACCGTGATCAAATAAAAACCCCCCGCATTTTAGCTTCCCAAAGTTGATATCCTCTTTGTCCTGCTTAAATCATTTTTTTTCACAGCAAGGGCCTTCCTCCTAATTTTTTCAATTTCATTTGTAAACGCTTCTCTTTTCATTACTCTGCGCTTTTCAGTTGCAAATCTATATTTTATTTCTTTTTTTTCTCAGTAAAACATCTAAAAACTTTGATCTAAATAGTAAACTGAATTTGGAACGCTAAATAGTGTGTTTGTTCCCTTGAATAGGGCATACTGCATACCTTCAAAACAAAAAAATAGCTTTTGGCCCCCCACCTCCGCCACTCCAAACCGGGCAAACCCGGGTTTCGCTTTTGCTCCCCCCGCTTCCCCAGAATCCTATTTTATAGTTCTCTAATATAAACCCTTAAAAACATACAAAATTGAAATTATCTTTTTTTTAACATAATTTAGAAAACTTTTGGTTTAAATTTTTGCTTAATCCTTCGTTTTTTTTGATGCTTCAATAACATCATTTTCAACGCATCATTCAAAAACTCTCTGTCTTTCATGTGGAATAAACTACGTCTTTAACGTTCTCTAAAGTTTTAAAACTATTATTTTTTGACATAGAATCCACACATTTTATCCCAGATGTCTTCCCACGAAAGCCATTTTGATAAAGTTTTTCCTTTTTAACTATGTCTCTTCTCCGAACTCCCAAATAAATATGCGTTTCCTTCAAACTGTCTAAAAAAAATTTCTAACCCCTCACCGTTTTTTGCTAGCAAAAAATTTAATGCATCATCTGTCCTAAAAACCTTCTTGTGATTGCTTTGTTTCCTTTATTTTGGGGCAAAAATTACTATATGTCAAAATTATAAGATAAACTTTTTAATATCGGGAAAAAATATTTTTTTCCAAAACCATCTTCCAAAAATCAATGAACAATGGGGGTTTTTATCATAAATTTAACATTACACCAAGTCGTTTGCTCCATAGTTTTAAAACGAATTTAATTACACCATTTTTTTTTATCATACCTCTGTAAAAAACTGTTCAGTATAAAAAACCCCTAAAAGGGCCCAATGTGTAAATTAATCCATTCAGTTCTGTAAACTTTTTCTTTTAATTAATAAATTTTGTTGCTTGTTGTTAACCTTAAACCTCGCCATTGTAAAAACAACGACAAAATTTTAAAGTTTGTCAACGTCAAGTTTTGCCAGCAAATAAAAATTTTCCTTTCTAAATTTCACTGCGCCAACCCCACTTTTCTCCCTCATCTTTTAAGACAAAATTTTAAATATCATTTGAACGTGTCCCCAATTTTTTGTGCGTAAAATGAACTGTAATTTGTAAAGTTTTTTTAAAACCCGATTCCTTCGGGGGGAGTACTGTTTTGCCCCCAAACGGTTTTTTTTTCGATCTTTTTCCGATTTGGCCCCCGGCATAAGACTTACTTTAAAAGGCCAGAGTTCAAGTTTTTTCTAAAACTTTTTTGGCGTCAAAAAGTAAAGGGGCCCTTAAAAATTTTCAAATTTTATTCCCTTTCTAAATAGGTTCTAAGGCCATTTGTTGTCTTTTTCGAACTATTTTATATCAACGACCTGTATTTTTTGCTTCAATTGGTAGTTGTTCTAGTTTAGGAAACCTTTTGTTGTCGTAAAACCTTTTTGCGTTATAAAAACCTCTTTAGTGTACTCAAAACCCATATAAAGTGCCTACCACCGTTTTTTTCAAATCCCCAACGTCGCAAGGTTTTTAAAATTCAAAGTCACACCCTCACCTAAGTAACCCCCAATCGTCGGGCCCACGTGACTTTTTTTAAAACAACTTTATTTTTTTTCAAAACAATGTGCGGGTTTCATTTTTCACGACTTTCCCTGTTTTATCTGTGATCTTTATTTTAAATATCTACCCCCCAAAGCTAATCTTTAAACTGAAAATGGGGAACGTAAAATTTTCATAATCGCAATATCAGTTTTCCCTGAGGGAAGGGCTCAAAACATTGAGGGCCTTCCATCATAAAAGTTTTATCATGCCACTCATCCAAATGTACATAAGAATGGATATAAGGCAAGATCGAGGGGGATATTCTCCCTCAAAAGTGTTTCGCGGGCAACTCAAATTTGATAGATAAAACATTTTAAAGCCAATTTTTAGCTAGCTCACACAAAAAGAAATTGCACTTCTTTTCAGTTTAAATTTTAACATTTTTTTTTAGATTTGCATTGTTAATTTGAATAATTCGAATTTTAATCATTGCTTCTTTTGTGAGCAAAACCGAAAAACCCATCAGTTGGGTTAAACGGGCTAATTAAGTTTCCCCCCTCATAAAGTTTTCGAACTCATTATCCTTTTGGGAGGCCTTATTTAAACCATACACTTGAGAATATTTCATGGATCGACCCTTTGGGGTTCCCGGTTATTATCAATAGCATTTCTAAAAACGAAGGACTGCTTGATTTTTTTTGTTACAAACATTTTTAAAAAAATTTAAAAAATTTGACATTCAAATAACAATGCAAAATATTCTGTTGACCGCCACAGTCCTAAAATAAAACAACGGGCACCCTCGACTTTTCTTGACCAAGACGCCTTTCAAGAAAAGGGGTTAGACTCCATTGGATCTTTTTTTCCCTCCTATCAAAACGATACACCCCAAAGTGGGTTCACCCACCCATGCATTTTTACAAACCGTTAAAACTTTGCGGGGTTTTTTGCGCATCAACGGGGTTTGGGGATGTCGTATCTGATCTTTTTTAAATCATCCTGATTTTTTGGGTGGGGTCATTTTTAATTTCATTTTTATTCCCCCTTAAAGGTATTTTGTCTAACGAAAGCGCCATTCCAAAACAAAACTTTAATCCTTCGCAACAGAATAATTACAAGTTTTTTAAAAGGATCTGTAACAAATTGATATTGACCCAAAACAATTTTGACAAAAGTGGATCTTAATCATGGTTTGGGCACCCTTTTTTTGGGGCTGCACAAAAAGTAAACTATAGGGAACCCCTTTACCATCTTTCTTCGGGCAAAACTGTTACCTCGGGTCTAGAGCAAAGCATAAAACCATGACAACTTTTATTTTGGATTTTTTTAAGGTCTAACTAACAAAAACGAAAAAAACACTCCTTCGACATTTTTGGTGTTTGCTATTTCCAACACAACAATCAAAAAAAATTTATCCTTCTACGCTTTGACCCCAAAAAAACTATTTGAAAATTTTAAGGGGGTTTTCAAAAAAATTCTGAAATTTGATTTGCTTCAAGTAAAAAATACCAAAAAGTTTGAAATAGCAAGATCGAAAGTAGACTTTCTTGGGCACTGGTTTATACGCGCCTTCTGCCCAATTTCAGATAGAAAAAAAAAACTTAATAATGAAACCCTTTTTGGGGGTAAAAAAAAGGGTCAAAAAAACAAAAATTTCAACCAGCAATAGCAATAAAAAAAACCCCCCCAACCCCCACCCCCAAACCCCCCCCCTTAAACCCCTGGGCCCAAAAATAATCCATAATATAAAAGACGCACTTGTTTTTGGGAAATTAACCCTGGGATTACTTCACTTACTAAGAGAAACCCAAATTTTAAAAGACAACAATCCCATAATGCCGCCAAAACCAACACTTTACTTGGGGCAACAAAACCACAACATCCCCCTAATCCCACAAAAGTTATTGCCTTATGGAATTTTTTTAATAAACTTGAAAGATATCAATTGTTTTTTCCCCAAATTTTTTATCTGAGGAGAGGTCACACTGCCCCCCACCCCGCCCCCTTAATAGCCAACACCAGGTCTTAGCAAACCTAACTGTTATAACCTTGCTAAGTGACCCTTGCTCTCAAAACAGTTTCGTATTCGTTCCTCGTTTGCTTCATTTTTAAAATTCTTTGGATATTTTCTCTTTTCTGCTCACTTATTCGTAATTTTTTCTGGGTTATTAAAAAACACTTCAGTCTTCTGATCTCTTTGTTCAAGATCTTTTATCTTTGGGTTTTTATTCTTTCTTAACACCACCCTAATTGTGGCTCACCCAACTATTTTTTTTTTTCCTTTTTATATTTTATCTATTACCCATTTTTGCTAAATTTTTTTGTTAATTCGCCTTGGCTTTCAAACATATAAAGGGGCCTTATTTCCCAAAGGACGGGGGACTGCATATTTTTTACGTTTTTCTAAAAACTTTTTCTTTTATTTGTCGCGGGGGCTTAAATCTTTAAGTTCCTTTTTTTGATTTTTTATTTTGGGGGGAGTTTTTGTGTGGTTTTAAAGTTTAGCAACTCCTCAGTTAATCTTCGGGGGTTTGCATGCCAAGGGCATTTTGACGCCCCCCTGAGCCTTTGAATTGTACTTTTTTTTTAAAAATTTTGATATCGGGTTTATTTGTAACTGAACAATTGCCCGTGGGTTTTTCACAAACAAAGGGTCTTTTTTGTTTCAAATCTTTTGGGTCTATAAAGGGGGTTTTTTGGGCCAAATTTTGATAAAATGATTTGACCTTACTTTCTTTTAAAATTCCCCCCGCAAGATTGAAGGATTGTCAAAGCGTCATTTCCTCATGTGCCCAATAAAAAACATCTTTCTCTTCGCCAGTTTTAAATAATTAATTTTTTATTTTGTTTATAAAAAAAATTCCAAGCATAGGTTCGTTTCTGCCCCGCATAAAACAAAGACCCTTTGGCGTAAAGGGGGAAATAAACAAATTTTATTGCCAAAACACTACATTTTCAATCAGATCTTCTGTAAAATTTTCCCAGACCTGGGACAATAATGTTTGGGCCGGGGATCTCCCGGGCTTACTTTTAAAATAGAACTTATTCACAACAAGAAACAACATTGTACAAATGGGAGGGGAAATCTTAAAAAATTTCTAAAAAACTTGGGGGGCAAAAATATTTTTTTTAACACAAGCAGACATTTCTAATCTACTGATCTAGGGCTAACCGATAATAAAAGGGCCGTCTTGCGTTTCAAGGAATCGAAAATACGAAGCACAAAACACAGAATGACCCCGAAACAAAGACGGAACAAGTATAAACTGAAAGTTATCATTTGGAAATCGTTTTTCTATACCCTTGGGATTTTGAGTTTTAAAAGCGCATGCGCCTACTTTAAAGGACTTTAAAAACAGATTGTCATATGAACTAATTTTTAAGAATAAAAAGTGCATTAGATCACAAACTGATTCCAATACAGCATTTTCGACATCCTTAGATTTTTTGACATTTAGCAACCCAATTTTCGGGTGATTGAGCAAAAAATATCGTCAAAATTAGCAATATATTCGAAAGAGGATTCATCATTTAAAATTTTCCTAAAAGCAGAGCGACACTATATGGACTTTATTTTTAGGCTGCGCAAGACCCTTAAAGGTTTTTTTTTGCTGTTAAAGGAAGAACCATTCAAAAGACAAAGTAAAAAATTTTTAAAATCCAAAAATAACGAAAGACAATGTTAATTGGGGGGATCCTAACCAAGTCTAGGGTTTAGGGGGCTTAAACCATCATCATTTTGATAAAATAAAAAAAATTTTTTTGGAGGCGGAGGTGTAAAAACCCAAACAAGCCCTTTGTGTCAAAAGACTACCCCTTTCACGTGTTAGATTTTAAATATTTAACAACGAAATACGTTTAGGGGAATGACCTAAGGTCAACAAAAATAATCAGTTGCATGGAGGGGGAAAAACGTTAAAGACAATAAACATTCAAATTGAAAAAAAAAAGAGTGATAAACCATTTAAAGTACATTTTTTTTAATATTGAGCACTGAATATTCAAGATAACAATTGAAAGATATCCAAATAAAAATTTAAAATTTTTTTTTAAAAAAAGCAGTCTGTTAGACTTTCCAAAAGTGCCCAAAGAAAGATACTGCTGCGGGAGACATAAAAACTTTCAGATAACCCAAACATTACACAATGAAAACCCCAACTAAGCAGGCCTTTCAAAATACAGAAAAACCCAAACAAAGGGTTTTCTGCTTTTTTTTAATGCGGTTAAATGTTAATACGGAGCATCGACATGGCCTATACAGGAAAAAGGGGTTAGGTCCTTACAACGGGCTGGGTGCCCGGGCGCTTCCCTAGGGGGTTTGTCTTTCTCTGGCCTGTTTTTCATTGGCTGAAGTGCTGCACAAAAAAATAAAAGCTAAACCCAAAAGCACACATATTTTTCAAAAAATAACAGCTAACTTATCCTTCAAACTGAAAATTGATAAAGCATTTGGGGGCCCAAATCACGGATAAATTTTTAGTCCCCTCAGGTGATTTTGGGACAAAAAAGACAAAATTTTGATCTTCAAAAAAAGCAAGGGCAACTTTTTCTCACACCAGCCCACCGACCAATAAAAAAGGGAATGTTTAAAAAAAGAAACGAAACATTAAACTCGTTCTAAAAGCTCCATAACAACCCCAAAGGGGCGTTTATTTTTTAGTTTATGATCCAGCAAAAAAAGACCGTTAAATTTTGATTCTGATTAACTTTTTTTTTTTTTGATTTAAAAAATATTTGAGTTAGAAAAGAAGCTAAACATGGAAAGATAATAAAGGGGTTCAGATGAATTTTTGAAGAAATGTCGGGGAAGGGCGTTTTCAAAAGCTTTAAATGGGGTTTTTAAAGTTATTGTCCAAAAAAGGTACAGGCAAGCGTTGAACACGCTTTTTTCTAAATTTCCCAAAAATTAAAAACTAACAATAAACCCCCCTTTTTAAAGTAAGGTTAGTTGTTTTAAATCGACTATATAAAAAAAACAAGAATCTAGAATCTGGGCAACTAAAACAGAACTATTCTTTTTTATAATGATAACACCCGGTTGGGCAACAACTTTTACACAGTTTAAGAAGCCCTGAACACTAAAATGAGAGGCTCGGTTGGTCAGAGGGGAGTCCTAGACATCAGATTAAGACAAGCAAAGATGACCCAATTTGTAGGCAAGGTTAATTCCCTGCCTCCAACTTTACTGCAAAAAAAGCATTTTTTAAAACATAAAAAATTCAACGACAAATTTTTTATGGGTCTTCTTGCTGGGCGCATCACGTTGCCAAAAATGCAGAGAGAACTAACTTTTACAGTGGGCCAAATCTTAACTTTAAGGGCCTTTGAATTTCCTATGGCGAACAAAATTGATCTTTTGAAAACAAAATCCACCAATAATTTTTTGGCACACATGGTCTAAAAAAACCCCAACCTTCTGCCAATTAGAGTGTCAAAGAACATCCAACAATGGGCAAACCCAACCAGATCATTGATTTACCCCCAATAAAAGCTTAAAAGGGGTTGCAACCCAAATACGCAAAATGAGTAATAAGTGCATACAAAAAACAACGAAAAACAAGAATTTGTAAAAATTTTAACAAGAATTCCGTCCGTTCAAGCTGCGAGCGAAATAAAAACATTGATTTAGCCCAGTTGACTGTGTACAGAACAATTACGCCGGAAAAGGCAGTAAAGTTTTTTTTTAAGAACTGGAAACGGTTCAAACTTTCCATATGTTTTTATGCAGACTTCGAATCACTCTTTTTCCTTTAAAGGACCAACCCCCGAAATTTCCTAAAATCTTAATAGTAAACTTTTTTCCCTTTTGCCATCATTGTTGGGGCGGATGGCGCCCATTCAAGCCAAATTTATACGGGGCCCAAATGCTGAAAAATACTTTTTTAAAACGCATGCAGCAAGTGCGAAATGCCTTTTTCTATAATCTAAATTTATCGAAAATAATGCGCCTGAAGACCAACAACAGTTGACTCACCACCACTTTGGGATTGTGGGGGGCCCTTGGTTGCCCCCCAGAGAATCCAACAGTAAAGACCAGATCACATTAGTGGAAAGTTTAGGGGACCCACATAACAAATGCAATTTTCAATAAAGTTTGAACCAAAGCAGGAACTCCCAAATTTCTTTCACAACTTGCGGGGTTTTCGACTCTCCCCTTTTATAATGCAAGATAAACCACGACTTCGGTGTCATGCATTGCACGTCATCAGAAAAGTACATTGTTTACTTTAAATAACATGTCTTTCTCGACTCTATGCAAACATAGGGTTCATTGGGTTCACGGGCTATGCCCTTTAAAGTCCTCCCCAATAACAATCACATTTTGACCCAACCTTTTTAAAAAAGGGGTTTTCCCCTTAGAGTACATGAAGGGGCAAAGGTTTGCGAAGATACCTTCCCCCAAAGGGCCGTTTTTTTCTAGTCTTAGAGGAAAACACATGATTCTGTTATTCTTATGCTCAAGATGCGTGGCAGAATTAGAGTGTAAAACAAGGGGAGACATCTATTCCATTTTAATGGCGGATCCCTGTTGTTGGGGGACGTTTTGAAAATTACAGAAAGACGCATAAAACATTACAGCTGGCCTGCGCATTATATTTTCCCCGGGATGACTGGGCCCTTTTCTTAAAATTTACTGGATACAAATTGTTTTATTTTTGACCTCCCAATCCAGTGATTAAAAAGGGATTTCGGGGGGGAATCTAGGCTCGCCCATTACTGTAAACAAAAACAAATACTTGACACTAGACCCAAAGAAAAAAGGGCAACTATCTTAGTTTTTAGATCAAAAAACTGTATGGGGGGCAATGGCGCAATCATTTCCTTTCGCAACTTTAAAATTACCGGCTCAAAGCTTAAAAATTTTTTAAAAATGGCTACCTACTCTAAAAGCGATCGAAAAAGAGGCTCATTCTAAATTGATTTAGAATCCTAGAAACTTCAGATTACCATAATGATATCCATTAGCGGCAGAAACCCAAAAAGTGTAAATGACAGAACCCCAAAAACTTGTCCAAAACTTCGGAAAAAAAAAAATTTTTCGTCATTACAGACTTCTTCAATTTTTTTTAAAAACGGGTTTTGAAGTTGACAGCTGTTCATCGTATTTTGCTTTGATCAAAACATTCATGAAACCTACAAATGAAGAACACGCTCAAACAAACCCCAAAATGCTTAAAAAAAAACTTTTTCAATTTTGATGAAAAACACTTTTTGGAAAAGACTAAAAAAACCCCACAAGCGTAAAGATTTAGTTTGGTCACCAGAGAAAACGTTGAAATTTAATTGTTCAAAACCCTAATTTCAGGACTTCAGAAGATTTCATGATCAGCTTTTTGGGCAAAATGATAAAAAAAAGAAAGTAAAATTGGACAAGCCCGTTTTTTTTGGGGTTTACTGTTTTAGAGCTGTCGAAGCTTTTGTTTTAGAATTTCTTTATACACTTTAACCCTTGTATCCGGCCCAAAGGTTCGTACACAGAACAGTTTCCTTTGTTTAGATATCCCACTGAAAACTATAAAACAGGAATTAGAAGTGCTAAAGGGTTGCGGGAGGGTACGACCATCTTTTATCCTAATATTCCCTTTGCAAAAACTGTTAAAAGAATTTTTGGTAAATGAAGGATGAATTATCTGGAGGTGGACAAGGAGTTTTTTTGGTTTGAGGTCAAAATGACATCTTCAACCAAAAAAAAATTTGTTAAAAAAGAAAAAGGGAATATCTCGGGTTTTGTCAATCAAGCTTTTCCCATGACAACTACAAAGAAAATTGTTTGGCAAAAAAATTTTTTCATCATGAAAATTTACAAGCTGCGACAAATTTAAAATAATCAACAAAACGTTGTAACAAAGAACTTAATAAAACAAACACAAAAGTGTGTTTTTTTCCCCGAGTTTTCATATGAATCGGGCTTTGGAAAATAGTAAATCTTTGGGCTTATATTTTCAAGCAATCGACTTAAATTTTTCTCACAATTTAGAAAAATTTTAAATATTATTTTTTAATGCTGGGCTTTAAATTTTTTTTTGTTTTTTCGCAATATTATTTTCCCCATACCCAAAATCAAATAAATTTTTGGGGGTTTAAAGCATTGTCGGCAATTGTTCTACCCCAGGGAGCAATTCTCAAAAACTTTTTTTAATAAATTATGATACTCAAATAAATTTTGCTTAAATTTTAAAGACTTTTTCCTTTCCCATTTCCCCAATCCTTTGAGCTTCCTTTTAAACCCAAAGTTTTTGCGTAGTTTAAAAAGTTCTTTAAAGCTAACTATATCATAAACCAATTCAACCAAATTATCCAACGCTAAAGCGTGGGAATTTTTTAATTAAACCCCAATAAAAAATTGGGGTTTTTGGGGCATGGCATAATAATCCTTAAAATTTACTAATAAAAGATTATAAAAAATTTTTTTCGCATTATTTCAAGGGACCCCCCTTCACCCTTGCTTCCATGCCATTTTACGGAGGATTTTCCTTTTCCTTCGCCGCCATTTTAATTTTAAAATTTAAAAAAAAATTAAGCACGGAAAACTTTCTGGGGGGATTATCTGCGTTTTTCCCTTCACAAAAGATTTCGGGGGTGGTCGTTTTTTTTGGTTTGTTTTTTCGAAATAATACACGGGGGGGATTCATTTCACAATTTTTTTTATCTCAAGGAAAAACCTCCAAACTGGATCTGTTGCCCGATCGAGTGCCCCTTCCCCTTCTCCCGGGAATAAGATCTCCTTTCAAACCAAAAGGAATAGTTTTTCTTGATGAAGACTCTCCTTTAACAACATTTTTGTTTTTTTCCCGAGCTTTTACTGGTTTAGACCTTTAAATTCTTCATTATTCATGCGCGCAAAAATGAGGCATCTTCTAAAACCCCTCTGGTTGCGAGAATTGTCAATCACTCTCGTGATACTGTAGGGGAAAAAGCTTTTAGATAAATGTTTTTTTAAGTTTTCAAAAAAAACCCTGTGATCTGTGAACTCCAATGCCCCTTTTTAAAGGGAATCATTTTTAAAAAAAATTTATTCACTTTACCTTTAAATTTTTTTTCCGTCACGACTTGAATCAGCAGGATAATTAATGGGGCCCGTTGATAATCAGTTGAAAACGCAGCCCCAAAAGCACTCTTTTTTTTTAAGGGTTTTCCCCTCTTTTATCTTGAGCTATGTAATGACGTAATGCGTACTTTAAAACTTTTTTGTCCCCAATCTATCAGGGGGAAATATGAAATCCTTTGGTGGGTGCGTTTGGGGTTATATTCCCCCAAAATGTGGCTCTGTATTGTTTAGGCGCTGGGAATAAATTTTCCAAACGTTTTTTAGATAACCATCCTTTGCTTTTGTTTCAGACTCCAGCTGCTTGGGGTTAGCTTTTTTAAATTTCGTTATCCCCTTCCAAACCTTTTGGGGAATAATAGATCTTGTTCATTTTTTTTTCAGCCAAATTTTTTGTGCAAAAAAAATACACAGGGTCACCAAAGAAATAAACAAATTTCTGGGATCTTTTTTTTTCGATGGGTTTATAAAATCGCTAAAATTTTTGGGGAGGGAATGTCTCATTGGTTGCCTGTTCAAGATAAATTTTTTTATTTCTTGATCAAACTTTTAAAAGGAGCGCAAATTCCCGTTGTTTAAGGGGCGTTTTAAAAATCAACTGCTCCATTCTTTTCTTTTTCAAGGTGTCTTGTGCAGCGGGTAGTTGCCCATACTCGTTAGCTTTTTCTCTCGCCCATCCCAGTTTTTCTAACGCGTAAATTTCTTCCGCAAAGCAAGCGCGTTGACCCCTCGCCCCCCTATCATCATTTTGAAAAGCCATTTTTATAAAGTATTTTTTAATTTACATATTTAACGTCTGGAATTATTCCTTGCTTAACTAAAAATCTTTGAGCAAAGAAGCTGAATAACAGCAACAGCTTTGCTGAGTCTTTAAAGCCTAGTTTTCCAAATCTGCTGGGGTTTTTTTTTAACAATTTTTACCAAGCATTGTGATCCCCCACACTTAGGCCTCCAATAACAGCAGAAAGGTATACAAGGAGTAAATTTTTTTCGGGGCCATTTTTAAAAAAAAAAATTATTTTTTCTTTTAAAAAAACATGAACTGCGAGATTTTCTTCTGAAACAAATGTCAAATTGATACCAAGCATTTTGCCCAAAAAGGAAAGGCTGTACTTTGGGGGCATTGGGAAAAAAAAAACGTACCTTTGGAAATAATTAGCATAGAACAGACAACAGATGTCGCCACAAGACATTGTAAATTCACAACAGTATAAAAGGAACGGGGTCAAGAATGGTAAAAGGTTGGGCAAAAAGGTTTCTTTGTTTGACACTAAAAGTTTGAGATTTGCCCCATTGATTTTGAACAAGATTTTTTTGTATGATTTTTAAAGCGGATTTCCCGTTTTAACAAAGTCATTAAGGCTTAGGAGGGATCTATATTCAGATTTGGGGAAAATATTGTCGCCCTTTTCATGGGATTAATTACTTTTAAAAATATAATTTTTTTTCCCTTTAAATGACCGAGCCAGAAAAACAGCAAAAACATTGATGGAGAAATGACCAGTTTAAAAAACCTCCTCATCCCGGGGGTTTCAGCAGGAAAAAAATTAGCAGAGGGAACAAAAAAAAAAAATTAAAGTTGCAATCACAGAATATAACTAAAGAAAACATAACAAAACCCCAACATTTTTTCAATGCCAGCTGTAAATCACAAGTTTTTTCAAAACCTACAACACCAAAGTCGACAGGATTATTTGGATTAAAAGAGTTTCTTTTTGGCGTCAGCTGTTTTGGGGGGGTGGGTTTTTACTTTAAAAACATATAAACAACGCCACAAAAACAAAAGCGTCAAAAAAATCTCACCATAAATACAGAAACCCCAACAAAAAAACATGCCAAACCGCCAACAAAAAAAGACTTTTGATCCCTTTCAGAGGGAAAATATTTTAAAACTTAAAAATAATTTTAAAATGACTTAAAAAAAGAACTTAATAACACTTTAGACACTTGAAAAACTTAATAAGAACTTAAGAGATTGTTAAAACTTAATGAAACTTTTAAAAGAACAATGCGTGAATGCGACTTGTTAAAAACTTGAATAAGACTTGAATAAAAAACTTTTTAGAACTTATGTTGACTTTTTAAGAACTTAATAAAAACGTTAAAACTTAAATAAGAACGGATGCCGATTGGAAAAGAACCCAAACACTTAAAACGATTTTTTTTTCACAATTAATTGTACATTCTTTTTCCCGGGGGGACAACTCCCCTTTCCTTTAGTAGGATCTAGGCAGACATGTCCCGGCCCCGGCTTTCTCAATGCACAATAGCCGAGCGAAGCGCCCCACTGTTTCCGGTTCGGGGCAAGTTACACAAAAGGGGCCGGGGGCCCCCCACGGGGGGCATTTTTTTAAATTTACCGGGGTAAATTCCCACCGGGGGTCTTTAGTCAGGCATTAGACTCATTGTATAAAAATTTTGGCGGGTAAATTCCCCACCTCAAAATATTTCCCAATTTTAGTATTAAAAGCGCATTTTTTTATTTAAACTAAAAAACATTTAAAAAAAATATTTTTTTAAAAATATGACTAAAAAGTAAAGGTAAGATGCACTTTTTTTATTTGCTTTGGGGGTTTTTTTAACAACTTTAAAAACAACTTTACTTAGGGGAAATAAAAAAAACTTTACAATTTAAAACCCTTTAATTGTAAAGCGTTTTTTTTGTGTACAGTATATATTAAACTTTAAATTAACAACATGGGGAATGCGCAGTATTTTAAATATTGGTTTTAGGGGGATTGAAAAGAAATTTTGCCCCTTCCCGCCCCCAATGTCCTTCCTACTTTTTATTGGGGCATGCGCGGCTATAAACGCCCCTAAAACCCAGAATAAATGGTATGGCGCGGCTATAAACGCCCCCTAAACCAAAAAGGTCGCCCTGGGCGGTAGGGGAAGACCACTAAAAAGGGGGGGAGGGGGTTTCCCAAATTAACAAAAGAAAGCAGCAAACAAGAAAAAGTATACTAGTTGGGGGCATATTTTCCCAAAAACCCCTTCACATCTGGGCCCTGTTTTTATGTGACCCCCTTTGGGCTGGCTTTGGGGGCCCAGGGGGCCCAAAGGGCCAAGTGAATCCAAGGGGCATAAAGCGGCCCGATGTGAAGAGTTTTGCAAAAATTATTTTACATTTGATGAAGTATGCGTGAAAAGGTGTTATTTGATCAAGAAAAACTTTAATCTCAAAAGTTTTCAAATTATGTTAAAAACAATAATCCACACATTTGTTGTTTTGTAAAATGTTTACTATTAAAAACTATAAAATAGGGATTCGGTAAGCCGGCGGGCAAAAAGCGAAACCGGGTTTAGCCGGTTTGGGCTGGGGGGAGGGGGTGACCAGAATGCCTATTTTAAGTTTTTCTTTCTTCTATTACGTTTTTTTTTCCTCATTAATTTCATCATGTACTGTTTGTCCTTTAAAAAGGGGAAAAATTTAAAATTTCCAGAAGGGTATGTTTTTTTCTTTTGCAAAGGTTAAAAATCAGATAATCAGAAGGTCTGCCATATCCTGCCTTTAAAACGCATCCTGACAAAGTGGACACATATCTAAACTAAAAAAAATCAAGTTTCTTTGCGAAAAGGGGAATCTGTGCCTTGGTTTTCTTTTCAATTCAGGATTCAACATTCTCCAAAAACTGAAATCATTAAACATCAGTCTTCAACGCGTGTGCTTTAACATTGTTAAATGCTTAAATTAAAAAATCCATAGAAAAAACTTGTACCGGGGTTTCCGCCCCTCCGTTATAACATTTTCAACACCCACATCCAATATTTTTTTCTAATTCACAAAAAAATCAGGGTTACAAAATTTGGTAATACAATTAATGACAACATCATCTTATCCAATGGATACAACCAAAAAAAAGTTTCCCCTTATTTTTTAAACTTCTTTAACAAAATTCAAATTCTGTTAAAGAGATTGCAACACCCTTGAGTTAGATTTTGTGATCAAAATTCTTCAAACCCCCTTTCCTTTATACACTTTCGACTTGGGGGCAAAATGGGGGACCCGAAAAAAATACCCGAAACCTTTCTCTTAAAAATGAAACACATCCTCCTCTTTTTTGATCCGTTAGGCCCGGCAGTTCTTTTAACAAAACCTTACAGAGTTACTCATCTGTATGTTTTTAAGTGGAGGCAAAAAAACACATACCTTGAACGAACAGTTCCAACGAAAAAAGGCAGCTAAATACACACAAAACACCTCCCCCTGTGGGCAGCAAAATCCACCACCTCCACAAAGAAAAAACAACATCTCGTTCAACAAAGGGTTTTTCCTTTGAACAACAAAGACCAAAGAATACGAAATAAAAACATGCAAAAAACAAAACGAAAAAATAAAGTAAAAAAATCAAAGCATAATAGCAAAACTTTTTTAAATTTTGGGGGGCGATGCGTTATGTGGCCAAAACACTGGGAATAATGAATAATTGCCATAATGTGTAAAAATTTTAAATGAAAACAACAGTTGGGAAGGGCAGGGCTGCAGGCCCTCTTTCGCCCTGTGTAAGGGAGCGTGTGCCGTACGCGTGAAATTCGACTTGTACGCGGCTGCCGGGATTTCTTTAACCGTGAAGTCTTTTTTCATGCTCTCTACAAGCGTGCATGTCCTCAGACCAGTTGCAAGGGGGTAGCGGAGCGACGGAAGGGAAAAGGGGGGGGGATAGGGGGGCACCCAGCGTGCGCCAGCTCAAGCCTGTTATTTTTTTTTTTTTCTT